>JAFIDM010123957.1:57804-71999 GCA_023159025.1 Thereuonema tuberculata | reverse complement strand
CCCCCCCCCCCCCCGGCACTCTCTTTCAAGTAAACAACACTTGCTTTGATTATTTCAAGAACAGATCTTTCCCAGCTAAGGAGGACTTGCAAAGGCGAAATGTGCACTGTACGGAAAGAGGCTCTCATATTTGTCAGCTAACAAAAGGCACTGCTTGTCTTTACGGCGGCAAAATAGGAAAAAACGTAATTGTCAATTAAGACGAGCCAGAAGATAGGAATAGTGTCCTAGTTTAATCCCCTCCGTTTTTCTTTTTTCTTCCTTTTTTAATAAAAAAGGCACTAACTGATTAAACAGAGTTGTCCGGGAAGTGTGTATTTACATTTTTTTGTTCTTAATAATATTACGCTCGTAAAACTGGGTTTTTTTTTGTGTGTGTAACTTCCTAACAAAAGGTCTGAAATTGATGATAACAGCATTTCTTTTTATATGGCTTGCGAAGACTCCGCAACATCCCTCACAAAGTACTTACTGCGGAGGAACTGGATTTATCAGTGAACAGAGCATTATCTGAGAGTCCTTTTCGTTACAGGAACCCCTTTGCAGCTAAAAGATAAATAAGGAAAAAAAATTCGTTTGGCGGGCATAGTTTTAATCTTGTTAAACTTTCGGATATGAGACTGCACACTGGAAACCTGGACTCATTCTTGAACAAAACATTATTCGCGAGTCTAGTCTTCATCAATCATTAACTTGTGTTTTAGGTTATCTCAAGTCTATCTAAAACGCGAGTTAATGATTGATGAAGGCTAGACTCGCGAATAACAGAAAAATGTTTTGTTCAAGGATGAGTCCAGGTTTCCAGTGTGCAGTCTGAGATTCGAGTTAACGATTAGTAAACTGCATTTCTTTTAACTGACCACTTAATTAAACTTTGGTATTATATCATTATATATCATTATTATATCATTAATTACATCATGGTCTGACATCTGTTTTTCCTGATGGTGTTCTTTCATTTCTTCAGATAAACGTCCCATGTGGATCTCATCACGGAAGGTAGGCGCGACCAGGATGATTTGCCTTATATAGGCATGACAAGACCGATCTATTCCGCCTTAATTAATCTCACAGTTGAATAAACTTTTCTTTTTTGTAATTGATTATTATTGTATTGTATACAATTTGAGAAAGAAAAATGAAATCTGGAGCAAGTAAAACCAAATTATTTATAGTAATTATATAAATAAATAAACAAAAACTTTTTCATTGTTCGGCCATAGATGGCGCTAAGAAACCTGGACTGAACAATCGCTCACCTAATATTGATCTTCGCTTACCTAATTAAAATTAGACTGACCTAAAAGCCATTAATGATGAATATCCAAAATTCGTTTAATATTACAGTAATTCTGCAGTTCACTGTGAAACTAAAAGTCCGCCATACTATTACTAATAGTATAGCTAATGGATTCCTGTAAAAGTCATATACTTTTAATTTATTTACTTATATCTACTATAACTATTAATTCTCATAAAAACCTTCCGTTTCTGCACTACTTTCAATCAAATTATTTCCTTAAAATCTTAACTCGACGTCGCAGAGTGAGGATAATCATTGTCGCCGAATTAATTTTATATCCGAGGAAAGAAAATCAATTACGTTTGCCTCCCACTAATGAGGTATTGATCAGTCCAGGTGATTCCATGGGCTCCTAATTCCATGGGTTAATTGTACGTGCTTTCTCTTAAGAACTGCATTTCATTTCAAACAAATGACAGTTTCCCAGCACTGAATATAATAATCCATCCCAAATGGAAAAGCTTCGTTCGTTGCTAACTATAAAACGATTTTAAACTGTATTATTTTGATTAAATTGTATTTCTTTAAAACGTATATAAAGCTGGAATGTCATGAACCTTACAAGCCGTTGATGGAAATGTACAATTTATGGTCAGAAATGTGGAAAATAAACTGTTATTTGCACTGTCGTTAGTTCCCACTTGTTTTCTCGATTTTAATATTCACAACTTTCTATAAATGCCACATTTCCTTTAACTCCGACTCACATACTTGTTGATCTCCACTATCCCATTTTCTATCTCTTTCTCTCTTTTTATTTCGTTTGCTGTTTTCTCCCCTATAAGCAACTGTGAGAACGAGGTTTTGTTATACGATTGCTATTCTCCATCGTTGTAGTCTCCGACGCCATGATGATACCATCTCTGGGAGTACAGCAACTACTAAACGGTGATGAATTTGTGTGCTTTGAATTTATTTGCTTTAAAATTCGGTTGTTCGGAGAGAAAAATAGGTTTTCTTTCACCAGAACCGGTCGTAAGCGCCTTAACGAGCACCTGAAGGTTAATTGGTATTTGCCTCGTTAGCTCCATCCGATTTGCAATTTTCAGTAATTAATTGTTATTCTAGTCCTGTCTCGTAACGAGACCTTCAACCACTTCTATAACATTGAAGCAGGAAATAAGTGCTAATCGAACTAAGATATTGATTTCAGAAAAGCAGCGTAAATTCGACCTTCACGAAGATTTCAGTGTAGTTTTCTCAAGCCGACAAATTGTTGTTCTTTTGTTCATCCACAATTCCGTTGCACTGATTGTTAGAAATAACAGAATAAAAAAAGATAAGAAAGTTTTCGAAATAATTTGAAGCTTTCTTTCTTTAAAACATCTTCGTTTATTTGTAAATTTGTTTATTTGAAAATTTACGGAAGATGTATTTTTTTATTTTTTTCAGTTGAGTCGTAAACTGTAGCGCCGCTTGGTGGTGGTGCGCTGTTGTGGCATCTGTCTATGAATGGCGTTCATTCAGTGAGGCTTTGAGAGCGAATCTTTCTCTCATTGTACTTGCAAAGGAAGTGACCTATTGAATCAAAAGCACCAGGAAAGGGAACATGTAATCATCTAATATCATCAAAGATCAGTGGTCACCGACACATATTCAGACCAAGAATAGTTGGCGGTAATTAAAATTTGGGATGAACTCCGTGGCAAAAATAGGACGGCCATGAATGTTTAAGGGGAAAAACTAAAAAAAACTTATCTAATATCGAATTCTTATTTTTTTATTTAATAGTATAATTCATAATAACATTAATTGTGGATTCTATTATTATTTTTTATTTCCAATTCATTGAAGAAAATGTTGATATAAAGTTTATAATAAATTCGTGAATCTGTACGTTGATTTTTTAAAAATTACATTATCTATTTTCTTATATTTTATAAGCTTTCTCACGCGTAAAAAAAATAAGATTTTTTTTTTTTTATGTGTCTATTGTTGTTAGTTTGTCTGTCTCTCCGTCCGTTTAATTTTTCCACAATCTTTCACAATCATGGAGGCAGTGTCTCCATCTGGTCAATGCTTTCGAATTATTTTGCGTTCTTCGACGGTTCGCAGATGGCGGACGTTTCTATGTGTTGTTGCTTTGATTCTGCTGACGATTTACTTACATGACGTCACAGAACCTTCCGTCATCTTACTTTTAGGTATTTTAAAATTTACGGTTCTGTGATTGACGAAAAAAACAAATTAAAAATTCCGTTATTTTTATTAAAAAAAAAATTAAGCAAAATATGTAAGTACTACAAAAAAAAATGCAAAAAAGCATTTAAGTCGCTTTAAATTCAGATAAAATTCTTATTCCAAGCTTTGAATTGGGACTTTTTTTTTTTATTTCTTAGGGAATTGTGTAACGAAATGTAATAACGTTTTGGAGACATTTCGGTCAGGGTTTCAAGTTGTAGCCTTCTGCCAATGGATATGTTCTTGGGTGTAAACTCTCGCACGGTGTTCGAACGTCCTTTCCCAACCTTCATTTCGTTCGTACATCATCGGAAGGGGAGAGTTCAATCCCACTGAGAGAGTTTGGGACGTTTCCCTTATGAAGAGTGACAGTGCACAAAGCGATCGTGCGATGAACTTTGCAGCGGGAACTCGCCACAAAACCAATAATGCAGGCAGTTTGAAATACGTCTTTGACAAAATTTGGAAACCACTGATTACTGTTATTATTATTAGTAGTAGTAGTATTTCGAATTAATAGGAATGGTAATTCACCGCGAATTTCAAATAAGCACTGATTTTAAAATTTAAAAGAGCGGGAAAAATTTGTAAAGTTTCAAATTCGAAAATTCTGTTAACAAGGCTTTTACCGAACAAAAAAAATAAGCTGAGAAATTGGTGGTGAATGTCATAAGAAAATAATATTTACAGTAAAAATAATACAATATTTTGTTAAAAGTGTGTTTTGTGCAAGTGTGGGTGCTTGTGTTAAATAAAATTTACTTAAAATATACAACAATGGGTGAGACCAAATTGTTTACCAAGTGTCATCCTGGAACAGCTGTTTCACGCTCTTTGGCGATCATCAGCCAGGAGCAGTCACCAGTAAAACAACAAAGTCTCTGTACTGAGGCTAATAGGAATGATCATCGGAAGCGCAGTGGTGCCTCAAAAGAAAAAAATTAAAAATAAACAACTCACTAATGAAAAATTAGTACGAAAAATTGTTGTTTATTAATAATTCAAATGCGCAGTTTGAATTTTTATGCTTTAAAAAAATTCATTGAGGCCAGCGAACGGCTGGTACATGAATTTTCTCACTTATTTTTCATTAGTGAGTTTTTTATTGTTCATTTTTTCTCTTGCGGCACCACTACGCTTCCGAAGATTACTGAAAATATGTTTAAAAGCGAAAAAAAAAAAAAAATCCAGTTGGATATTTTCGAGTCACGCGCCATTTTGACTTTTGTGTAACTTTAACAATTTTGACTTTTTTTCAACTAAGTTTGCAATTAGTTTTCTATTTTGGCCGTATTTTGACCTTTCGAGAAATATGTTGGTTTTTGAGAATTATACAGAAGTGCGATGGCTTTTGGCTGGTAAGACCTTCAAGCGGTTGAATTTCGTAAAATCCAAGAAATTTGAGGGTTTTAAGGTCCAGTTTTGTGTTTTGCCATTTTCTATGTGTATTTAACTCAGCACAAACGTCTCCAACGAGATCCAGCAACCCAGAGGTGGAAAGCCCCAAAAATATGCATGCTGAGTTTCGAGAAGATCAGTTCAGAAGGTTATTAGGAAACTTTCTTAAGAATGTAAGCTAAAAAAAACCCTGAAACAGTTCTTTTCTAGTAATTAAATTTTTCTCTTTTTTTGCGTACGTTTTAAAATATCTCCCATCAAAATCAAAGACATGTTTTTAATTAAAAATAAATAAATGTCTGTTTTCCTTGGATATTGTAGAAATGTATATATTTCTTAGGCGTGGCTTTTTTTTTCCATTGCTTAATGAGACGATAAGCAGATGGGAAAATATTAATATTTTTATTCGTAATAAATCGCCTCAATATCCATTTGCTCCTACTGGCATACTTTTCTAGATTAAACGTGGTGGCACATTAATTATCCTTTTTGCTTTCGTTCCTTGATTTCGTTTCTCCGCTTGTGATTGTCTGCTATGTTTTTTTTTTTGTCTCCTCCGCTGTTGTAAATAATTCACTGCAAGAAATAGCTCCACCAGATGATCAGTGTTGCAAGACAAACGTTTGCCGTGGCACCAAAACCCTTTTAATAATAGATATGAACCAATTAAACAGATTAACATGTTTCTCTTCCTCCGACGAAACCGTAGAACCATCGCTCAATTACACTACGCCGCCTTTGTAGCGTTTTTTTTGCTATTTCTGACCGGCGCTGTAACGCTAAGTCCGTAGGCCTAAAGGCGGCAGACTTTACCGTGATTGCATTTTTAACAGCAGTCCGTAAGACAGCTTGTAAAGCCTTAATATTGCAGTGTTTTTTTTTTTTTATTTTTTAAGTTGTGAAGAGCGTCCCGTGTATTTGCAAATCTAGTAGGCCTATATCGGAATACAAACAATATTCCCATTTGCTGAAAAGCAATCGATATTACTAAAAACTTTTATTTCTCTGTCTGTCTGTCTGTTCGGCGAATTGTTGTGATGCAAACAATGGAAAACGGTTTTTCCTTTTGCATTGTTGCGAGGAAGTCGACAAATGCAAAATGAGCATTGTTGAACTTCACAATGTTGCGTTCTCTCCGTCAACAATGGCGCGCGCTATCAAATAATGAGTTCATTCAAAAAGAAATAAAATGTCACTTTTTTGCTCAACTATTCAACAAATCGTAACCGCCTTCATTGGAAGCGATCTTCTTGGATTAAACGCAAACGCCACCCGACAATGCTAAAGGGCACTGTTTAGCACATTAGTTGGGTAGTGTGAGTTGTCCTTTCTTCCTCAAGGGTTACCTTAAAGGCATCGTCTACGAGAACCCCATTGCCTCTGATGTTGACCCTCGTTGGAAGAGTCATTGTGGCAGCTGGATATGTTAGCGAAAGACCTCGTGTTTTTGCTCGTGTTCGGCAATCCATGCATCGACGTTGTGAGGACGTGTATTACTGTTGGTGGAAGGAATTTTGAACACCCACTGTGAACCTCTAAGTGTACACCATACTGTCATATTGTAAACATAGGGCTAATAAACATGTTGCCTATTTTACTTGTTGTCTTTTATTTCTGAACCATAGTGTACATTCTAACACATTCTGGAGGCGTTTGCGGACATACGTTTCACTGTGAATACGTTTGTTTGTTTTTATTCTGACCTACCTTTAAAGTTTGGACAGGGAATTTTAAGTCATTTTTAAATAAATAATTCATTTGTCATTAATCATGCTTCTAATAGATTTAAAAAAAAAAAAAAAAAAAAAAAAAACCCTGTAATTTTTATAGTTCTTTAACATGTAGTTCATCTTCATGTAGTTCAACTCATGAAACATGAAGCGTTTTTTAGTGTGTAACTTATTTATAGCTTTAATTTAATTTAATTTTTTTTAAAATAAAAGTTTTAAAAAATTTGTTATTGTTGTTTCTTGTTTTTTTATTATATTTTTACCTTCCACATTGCATTTTAATCATAAATGTTCTTAAATGAGATTTTTTTAAAAATATTCTTGAGTGATGTGTATCTGAACTTGTTACTTGTGAACTTGCATTCTCACTTGCTGTTATTATTATTATTATTATTATTATTGATTTAATAATTTAAATAATTCCTTTTAATAATTCCTTTTAATTTTTCTCATTAAACGTATGGTGGTTTTTTTTTTTTTTTTTTTTTTTTTTCCACAATTGAATGGATTATTGTTGTACGGGATTATCAAAATATTCGGGTTTTTGGAGGATGCGTTGTTCAGATGTTTATCGGTCGTATGGTAAATAGACAAAAGACAATCACCCGTGTTACAGCATGGAAGTAGCTGATTCTTCCGTGAGCTCCTATCTCCGGTTAATCTTTACCGTAGGCTGCCAATTCGAGATAACGTTGAAATTCGAGATCGATTGCAAAATAGTTTTATTTAAGAGCAGGTGATGTTATCAAAATGTAAAATACACCAGTGGTTTCAGGACGAAACAAAACGACCCTGGCTACCCCAAGTTTGCTTTGATCAAATATTTGTTGACATACATCCTCCCTTTTTTCCCTCACCCTGTATTATTTAAATACCTCTTTCCATTGTGTGCTTGCAGAAACCTTCTCCACCGCAAAAGTAGACAAGGTGGAGTCTGGTAGCTCAAATGGGAAGCCGCTTTGGCTGCACGAGCTACTTCGTGGTTAGACTTCTTTTCCTGGTTAAGTTCTCTCCAAACCAGCCCTAGGTTTCACCCGACCTTCTGTTAAACGGGTTTCCTGTTCCGGTTTAAGGCGTGAAATCGTTGGGCTGGAGTTTTCATTTCCATTTCGTCCCGTTGAGCTGCTGATCGCAGGAGCCTTGTCTTCCATTGCTGCCTACACCCGTATAAGGACATGCTTTACGGGCATGCTGCTTTGTCTTATTAACCGTAAGTAATGTAACGCAGGAATATCGTAATGGTCCTCATTACGCGATTGATCTGAATCCAATAGATAACATTCGGATCATCGTAAGAAAGGAGGAAAAGACTTCGGAGAGGAGAAGTGATTTGATACTGCCCTAGAGAAATTATACCTTGTAAACAATACTTTTAACGTGTGTTCTTCATATTACAAAGGTCCTTTAAAGCCACCAGACATATAAAAGGTTATTGTAAATACACTACCGGTTTCTCGAACTCATTAATTTTGCCCGCTTCGTCAGGTGATCTTTAGTTTTAATCTTTTATATGTGCGTTGGCTTTAAAGGAAATTACTTTTCTATAATAATAATAATAGTAATATTTAGCATTAATTTTACTTATTATTAAAAAGCTATTATCTCAGAAACCAATTGTGGCGTTCTATGGGCTGTGAGCTTTGGGACAAACCTACCCTAACCTAACCTTACTATTGAATGAACTATCATTACTGAATCCTTCTGGTATGTACATAACGGACTGAACTAATATTTTTGTGCCTCGAATATAAAGTATGATCTCTAAGAGGGCAGAGCCTCTAAAATTGAGGGAAAAACGTGCATATTGAAATTGACTACTGAAGCCGTATCTTCCCGAAATGTAACATAAATGAAATTTCATATTTTTTTTTATGAATTTTTATAAATTTACAAAATTTCTCCTATGTCATTTATTTTACTTCTTTAAAAATATATATATATTTTTTTCAAAAGATTCAACTGCAGACATATTAATTACGAAGAAAAAGAAAAAGAGCCCCGATTATCTGCGAGTGCCGCGAAAAATTTTTTAATTACGAACCTCAAAAAACTAATTTTAATGCAAGCCAACAACAGGGAAAATACAATAGGCCCTACAGTGCGAAGGTCGAAAGTTACTGACAGGTTTATTGTGCATCGTAATCCTATAGGCCTTCTCGGAATTTGTGGATGCAAACATAGAGCAAAGGTTTCTGCTGTACTGTAAATATTATAAAAGTTTTAAATATTATGTTTTTTGTACAATAAAACGTAGTTTTTAATGGTGAAATATTTTTTTTTCGTGTTTACACCTCATTTTTAGTCTTTTTTCGGGTTATCCGCGATTTTTGTTATCCGCGAAGCCCTTGCCACCCAATCCCGCGGATAATCGGGGCTCTACTGTACATAAAAAAGAATTTAGTTAAAAAAAAAAAAAAAAAAACTCTTGATGCAATAACTTAAATCTAATTTTTATTAAACTAATTTGATAGAACAATGAAAATTGGCGAAATAATAGATACTGGATACAGTTCAGTTCGTATATTATTTTTTTTTTCCTTTCCATTGTTTTATTTTTGCTGCAGACTCCTTTATCGACTGCTTCATAGACTGTGGCGGCCTTCCTTCAAGGCGGGAGATATCGGAAAGGCATTTTCTTGTTGTTTCGTCCCATTCGTTCGCTCGCTTTAATCGATTAATGTAGAGGAAAAGACGTAAAGGAAAAAAGAAACACGAAAGAAAAAAATAAGTTCACTAACCTCTGAATAGTGTTGTAAAAATAGCGCTTTCAAACAAACTAAAAATTGAAATTATTTATTTATTTAGATTCATGTTAATCGGGATCTGTGCTGAAACGGTATTTGTATGAATTACCCTTTCAAACTTCTGAAAAGGAAATACGATGATATATTTTCATTATATATATAGATTAATAGTTTTTAATTAATAGAGGTATTTTTTAATTAAATACCTCTATTAATTAAAAACAATGGCAACCTAAATAGAAAAATAAATGTGGGTATGTATAGCCTAAGATTATCTACATATATAAATGCATCTATTAAAGTACAAGAAAATTAATAAACTTTAAAATCTAGGGAGACCCAGCCACAGCTTTATTTCTGGTATTTACAGTTTTAATATTTACGTATCGAGGCGTTCACTCCATTTTCATTATAACTTTGCCTTTTTTTTTTAATCTGTTCTGCCATTGTGTCTTCTAACACTGAGTAGGCCCAGCTGACGAGAGCTCATTGAACTCGAAACAGCTGTACCAGAGTCTTCTTTTGTTAAAATTTTCATACTCCTAAGTGATCAAAATTTTTACTTTTAAATTTAAAACGTTTTCAGTTTATACTTGACCTTTCCCCGCCCTCAACCAACAGTCACCTCAGCCTTAATTCATTCCACTTAAACACTAAAAAAAGTATTGTATGTTACTGTTTCACAAGTGTTCAGTAATTAACAACAATCAAAAATTAAAATGAGACAGGAGGAAAAAAAAGAAAAAAGTAAATACAAATTAAAAATTCTAAATTTATTCCTTATTTTAAAAAATCCAAAATCTACTTGAACAATTAGATAAATTGTTATTACAGGATTTTTTCTATATTTTTTTTTTTTTGCACAAAAGTCGAGTTTGTTTTAAGAAAAAAAATAAATAAATGCACGAATTTTCATAAACTATATTTACAAAAACAAACCGTTTTCTTTTATTCTTAGCACTTATTATGTTTATTTTATTTCTATTTTATTTTATTTATTTATTTTTTTTTAACTTACCTATCCAAGTCCGTTGCCTGTGCATCTGTTTTTGCATTAATATATTTTTTTTTGTTTCTGTTTATGTTCTGTAAAAAATTGATTATTTTTATTTATATTTTTTTTCTTTACCAAAGAGATACATGCACTTTATTTTTGAGTCTTTTTTTTTTTTCTTTATGAAGCGAATTTGAATGCATTTAAATATATTTCAATCCTTTGTTTCTTTGTAGAGAAAAGGTGGATTGTGCCCTACCCGCCAGGTTAGTTTTCAATACAATTTCAAAGTCGGCAAACGCTTTAACTTGAGCTGCTTTTTTTTTTTATTATTAAAATTCTTTTTTATTTATTTATTTCTAGCGCATGCATTGCTTTTTTATTTTTTTACATTTTTATTTTTTTATTTTTATGACATTACTAATATAATCAGACGTTGAAAGAGACATCTGAATTATTTAGGAAGAAATTAAATTATTGTTGCTTTCAAAGAGTTGACCGTAATGGTCTAATAAAAACTAATATATTAAGATAAAATAAAAATAAAATATGTTAATTGACGGCAACGGAGGCTCCGTTTTTAACTAGATAATCATCTTGAGTTGTGCTTTCTCATCTTCAAAACTCAAAACATTGATTAACATTGCTTAGACGTATTAATACTGTCCCGCTTGTGTTTGAGAAAATGATCTTTATTTATTAAACTATCTTTACAAACTTGCTTGAATTATTATTTGTGTTTGTTTCAGCCATATTGTAATGTATGTATGCTGGTGTGTGTATGTCGTATTTTGTAAATTTTAAGTTTGTTTTACTCATATTTTTTTTATTATTATTAAATTTCTAATGTGTATCTTACAAATGCATGGAAATGTCATTTTATACAATGGTGGTAAGACTTGTCACATTAGTGATTATTATTATTATTATTATGATTGTATGTTTCAAACCTTGGGTTTCCCCAGCAAAAACAATATGGCGGGTCAAGGACCAAAGCACATACTGCCAAGTGTAAAGATGTGTGCAAGAATGATCAGGGATGTGTGCTTGTGTCCAAAAATTTCCTAACTATGCGTGTAGTGTTGAGTACCACAGCCTTCTGCAGTTGTGCATAAGTGATTTTGTGAAGTCCTAGTGTGCTGAGACTGTGGTGCAATGTGTGAGGCACCAGACCAGTGGCAGACAGAACGATGGGTACAACACGTACTCGATCCTGCCTCCACTGCTTCTGGAGCTCGTGTGCTAGATCAGTGTATTTACTGATCTTGTCTGCGTGAGTTTTCTGCATGTTCTTGCTGATAGGCACTGCAATATCAATTAGATAGGTCTGTTTGTTGACCTTATCAACAAGTGTGATGTCTGGTCTGTTGTGATGTATGGTTTTGTCTGTGTGAATGGGGCGGTATTATTATTATTATTATTATTATTATTATTATTATTTTGTAAACGTTTCAAACCATGGGTTTCCCCAGCAAAGACAGTATGGTGGGCCAAGGATCAAAACACAAATTGCCAAGTTTAAAAAAAAAAGTGTGGAAGAATAGTAAGGGATGTGTGGTCATGTCCATAACTTTCCTAACTATGCGTGTTGTGTTGAGTATCTTCTGTTGTGTATAAGTGTTTTTGTGAAGTTCTAGTGCGCTGAGGCTGTGGTGCAATGTGTGAGGCACCAGACCAGTGGCGGACAGGACGATAGATACAACACGTACTCGGTCCTGCCTCCACATTTTTATTATTAAGATATTGTAGATCATTATTAGGTCTACAGAAATTGACACATTTTAAATTACGTTAACAGTGGATAATAATACATTATTAGATAGTAATCTGTAAAGATGCATGTATCCATATCAGAGAAACGGATGGATCGGCCCACCAATAGGAAGAACACAAGACTGCTCACGTACTTAGAAGCGAATAGACACTGATTATTGAGTATTAAAATGATAAGGATCATGTTGTTTATATAAAAGGTAGGTTAGGTTAGATTATCAAAAGGTAGGTTATGGTAGAGCCCATCTTATCAATAACTTCAATAACATCACTCAGTAACATGAGCTGTGAAATTGTTATTATCATGCTACGTTCGAAGTCCGACATCAATAACCGGATCTGATATAGGTGTATCAGTACGTTACCAAATTGAAATTAGAGCTATAGAAAGAAAAAAAAATGTTATGATATTCAAATTACGTTATTGTATAACTGAAGGCCAAAGTTAATTCAAACGTTAGGAAAATGAATTGTCCGCATCTTAGTGTTAGAGATATTTCGACAATGAACTTATGGATTACATACAAAACATTGTATATATAAAAGTCAAAGTTTGTTTGTTCTCTATACGGTTTTACACTGTTTGACTGATCGGAACCAAATGTGCATAGATACTCTACTACCCTGCGGAAAATATAGGCTAACTTAGAATCGGTTAACTACTCCTAAAGGGGTGAAATCTCTAAAACAGCGCCACTTGTGGACCTGGTGGCGAAGATGGGAACTACACAAATATTGTACTGCAGCAATTGGAACAATTCGGGAGGGTCTGATACGATAGGGTTGTGGAGAAGGGAAGAACCAGGACTCCCCATCCCTTCCCCGGGCAATGCCGGGTACTTAAAAGCTAGTATATCTAGAAATTGGATGCATTGTAATGCAGAATTTGCAGAGCTGTATTTAGTTTATCAATAAAGAAAAAAAAAATTAAGAAATAAATTTATATACAGTATTTGGTAAATATTTAAAATTTTACATGATTGTATAAATGTATCATTTTTATATACTTTGTTGTTATCAAATTAAAACACCTTTTCTTATCTTTTATTCTATTTTTTTGATATTAGAGCACTAATTTAGTTGAATGAAGTTCTTAGTGTTGCCGTATAAATATTTCATGACGTATCACTAAACATTGATGCTGACCTTTCACATTTCCGGTCCCCAGGAGTTTATTCCTAATTGGATTAAGGATTTTGAAATTATATTACAAAATGTATAGTAATTTAATCATTCGAATCCGTTGAACCCGTAAAACATTTGTAAATAAGTAAACACAAATTTGTTAATTTTTTATTAAGAGGATATTCTTAAAAGTGTAGGCTTGTTTTTGTTATTCTCTTTTCTTTAAAAGGGTCTTTTGATTTTCTTCCAGTATTTAACCCCTCAACAAGTGCCTTTATTGAGAAATAGGGGTTTGAAACTTCAAAAATGTCGGCCATTTCTACCAAGGAATAAGACCGCGTAAAAACGAAAGGGCTATCCAAGCCTTGAACAAAAACGTGTTTTTTTTGGAGGGGTTGTTGGAGAAAATAACTCCCTCGCTTGTAGCAAGTTGTTGGGAATTTAGTATATGTTTAGTACATATATATTAAATATATATAACGTTGTGCTTATTATGCCTTTTATATCAGCTTTCAAAGCCTAGAAATGTCAACAAATCCTCACAGCCCCTTGTATCCTTCAGCAAAGAAAAAAAAAATAACTCGGAAGTAGGTGCCCCAGGGTAGCCATTTTGATCGTCAAAAGTTATCGGAGTTTGTTTATTAGCGCGTTTCGAAAGACACCAGACAGACTGTGATGTTTATGAAAGTGCACCAGTTGGTTGTGATTCTCGCTGCTACCTATATCGATCTGTTAACCTCCCGTCGCATTTTACGACGCTACCGAATTGCGTCTGACAGAATCGGTTGCCTACATGAGATTCTGACTCTAATTAATGGTCGATACAGTAACTGCTGAATCTTTATGGTATCTGTCTGGATATGTTTCCCTGTCTGATCAGTAAATTTCGTTTTGTCTGAGAGAGGGAATATCTAAAAGACAATTCTATCATTGTAGCGCACATTGGT
>JAFIDM010123957.1:43748-57704 GCA_023159025.1 Thereuonema tuberculata | reverse complement strand
ACCAATGTGCGCTACAATGATAGAATTGTCTTTTAGATATTCCCTCTGTTAGACAAAACGAAATTACTGATCAGACAGGGAAACATATCCAGACAGATACCATAAAGATTCAGCAGTTACTGTATCGACCATTAATTAAGAGACAGAATCTCATGTAGAGGCAACCGATTCTGTCAGACGCAATTCGGTAGCGTCGTAAAATGCGACGGGAGGTTAACAGATCGATACAGGTAGCAGCGAGAATCACAACCAACTGGTGCACTTTCATAAACATCACAGCCTGTCTGGTGTCTTTCCAAACGCGCTAATAAACAAACTCCGATAACTTTTGACGATCAAAATGGCTGCCCTGGGGCACCTACTTCCGAGTTATTTTTTTTCTTTGCGGAAGGATACATGGGGCTGTGAGGATTTGTTGACATTTCTAGGCGATGAAAGCTGATATAAAAGGCATAATAAGAACACCATTAATTTTAAAATATTATTATTATCAGCTGAATATCAAACAACTGCTTCGGAAGAGCAAGGGAGGGGGTTATTTTCTCCTACAACCTTTCGATTTTACGCGGTCTTATTCCTTGGTAGAAATGGCCGACATTTTTGAGGTTTCAAACCGCTATTTCTCAATAAAGGCAGTTGTTGGGGGGTTAAATACTGGAAGAAAATCAAAAGACCCTTTTAAAGAAAAGAGAATAAGAAAAACAAACCTAAACTTTTAAGAATACTCTCTTAATAAAAAATTAATATATTTGTGTTTATTTATTTACAAATGTTTTACGGGTTCAACGGATTCGAATAATTAAATTACTGTACATCCTCAAAATACAACCTCAAAATCCTTAATCCAATAAGGAATCAACTCCTGGGGGCCGGAAATGTGAAAGGTCAGCATCAATGCTTACTGATACGTCATGACATACTAATATGGCAACACTAAGAACTCATTCAACTAAATTAGTGCTCTAACATCAAAAAATAGGATAAAAGATAAGAAAGGTGTTTTAATTTGATAACAAAAAAGTATATAAAAATGATACATTTATATAATCATGTAAAATTTTAAATATTTACCAAATACTGTATATAAATTTATTTCTTAAATTTTCTTTTTCTTTATTGGAAAACTAAACACAGCTCTCACTCTCTGCAGATTCTGCATTACAATGCATCCAATTTCTAGATATACTAGCTTTTAAGTACCCGGCATTGCCCGGGGAAGGGATGGGGAGTCCTTCTCCACAACCCTATAATATCAAACCCTCCCGAATTGTTCCAATTGCTGCAGTACAATATTTGTGTAGTTCCCATTGTCGCCACCAGGTCCACAAGTGGCGCTGTTTTAGAGATTTCACCCCTTTAGGGGTAGTTAACCGGGTTCCAAGGTAGCCTACATTTTCCGCAGATAGTAAGAGTATCTATGCACAATTTGGTTCCGATCATCAAACGGTGTAAAACCGTATAGAGAACAAACAAACTTTGACTTTTATATACATGCATAGATATATAATGTTCTGTATGTAATCCATAAGTTCATTGTCGAAATATCTCTAACACTAAGATGCGAACAGTTCATTTTCCTAACATTTGAATTAACTTTGGCCTTCAGTTATACAATAACGTAATTTGAATATTATAACATTTTTTTTTCTTTCTATAGCTCTAATTTCAATTCGGTAACGTACTGATACACCTATATCAGATCCGGTTATTGATGTCGGACTTCGAACGTAGCATGATAATAACAATTTCACAGCTCATGTTACTGAGTGATATTATTGAAGTTATTGATAGGATGGGCTCTACCATAACCTACCTTTTGATAACCTAACCTAACCTACCTTTTATGCAAACAACATGATCCTCCTTATCATTTTAGTACTTAATAATCAGTGTCTATTCGCTTCTAAGTACGTGAGCAGTCTTGTGTTCTTCCTATTGGTGGGGCCGATCCATCCGTTTCTCTGATATGGATACATGCATCTTTACAGATTACTATCTAATAATGTATTATTATCCACTGTTAACGTAATTTAAAATGTGTCAATTTCTGTAGACCTAATAATGATCTACAATATCTTAATAATAAAAATGTGGAGGCAGGACCGAGTACGTGTTGTATCTATCGTCCTGTCCGCCACTGGTCTGGTGCCTCACATATTGCACCACAGCCTCAGCACACTAGAACTTCACAAAAACACTTACGCACAACAGAAGATACTCAACACAACACGCATAGTTAGGAAAGTTATGGAATAACCACACATCCCTTACCATTCTTCCACACTTTTTTTTTTTAAACTTGGCAATCTGTGCTTTGGTCCTTGACCCACCATATTGTCTTTGCTGGGGAAACCCATGATTTGAAACGTTTACAAAATAATAATAATAATAATAATAATAATAATAATAATAATCCGAGTACGTGTTGTACCCATCATCCTGTCCGCTACTGGTCTGGTGCCTCACACATTGCATCACAGCCTCAGCACACTAGGACTTAATAAAAACACTTATGCACAACTCCAGAAGGCTGTAGTACTCAACACAACACGCATAGTTCGGAAATTTATGGACACAAGCCCACATCCCTAACTATTCTTCCAAACTTTTTTTTTTTTTTTTTTTTAATACACTTGGCAATATGTGCTTTGGTCCTTGACCCGCCATATTGTCTTAGCTGGGGAATCCCATGGTTTGAAACTTTTTTGATATAATAATAATAATAATAATCACTAATGTGACAAGTCTTACCACCATTGTATAAAATGACATCTCCATGCATTTGTAAGATACACATTAGAAATTTAATAATAATAGAAAAAAATTGAGTAAAACAAACTTAAAATTTACAAAATACGACATACACACACCAGCATACATACATTACAATATGGCTGAAACAAACACAAATAATAATTCAAGCAAGTTTATAAAGATAGTTTAATAAATAAAGCTCACTTTCTGAAACACAAGCGGGACAGTATTAATACGTCTAAGCAATGTTAATCAATGTTTTGAGAGTTTTGAAGATGAGAAAGCACAACTCAAGATGATTATCTAGTTAAAAACAGAGCCCCCGTTGCCGTCAATTAACATAATTTATTTTTATTTTATCTTAATATATTAGTTGTTACGGTCAACTCTTTCAAAGCAACAATAATTTAATTTCTTCCTAAATAATTCAGATGTCTCTTTCAACGTCTGGTTATATTAGTAATGTCATAAAAATAAAAAAATAAAAATGTAAAAAAATAAAAAAAGCAATGCATGCGCTAGAAATAAATAAATAAAAAGAATTTTAATAAAAAAAAAAAGCAGCTCAAGTTAAAGCGTTTGCCGACTTTGAAATTGTATTGAAAACTAACCTGGCGGGTAGGGCACAATCCACCTTTTCTCTACAAAGAAACAAAGGATTGAAATATATTTAAATGCATTCAAATTCGCTTCATAAAGAAAAAAAAAAAGACTCAAAAATAAAGTGCATGTATCTCTTTAGTAAAGAAAAAAAATATAAATAAAAATAATCAATTTTTTACAGAACATAAACAGAAACAAAAAAAAATATATTAATGCAAAAACAGATGCACAGGCAACGGACTTGGATAGATGAATTAAAAAAAATAAATAAATAAAATAAAATAGAAATAAAATAAACATAATAAGTGCTAAGAATAAAAGAAAACGGTTTCTTTTTGTAAATATAGTATATGAAAATTCGTGCATTTATTTATTTTTTTTCTTAAAACAAACTCGACTTTAGTGTAAAAAAAAAAAATATAGAAAAAATCCTGTAATAACAATTTATCTAATTGTTCAAGTAGATTTTGGTTTATTAAAATATGGAATAAATTTAGAATTTTTAATTTGTATTTACTTTTTTCTTTTTTTTTTTTTCTCCTGTCTCATTTTAATTTTTGATTGTTGTTAATTGCTGTACACTTGTGAAACAGTAACGTACAATACTTTTTTTAGTGTTTAAGTGGAATGAATTAAGGCTGAGGTGATTGTTGGTCGAGGGCGGGGAAAGGTCAAGTAAAAACTGAAAACGTTTTAAATTAAAAAGTAAAAATTTTGATCACTTAGGAGTATGAAAATCGTAACAAAAGAAGACTCTGGTACAGCTGTTTCGAGTTCAATGAGCTCTCGTCAGCTGGGACTACTCAGTGTTAGAAGACACAAAGGAATAACAGATAAAAAAAAAAACAACGCAAAGTTATAATGAAAACGGAGTGAACGCCTCGATACGTAAATATTAAAACTGTAAATACCAAAAATAAAGCTACTGCTGAGTCTCCCTAGATTTCAAGTTTATTAATTTTCTTGTAACTTTAATAGATGCATCTATATATGTAGATAATCTTAGGCTGTACAAACCCACATTTATTTTTCTATTTATGTTGCCATTGTTTTTAATTAATAGAAGTATTTAATTAAAAATACCTCTATTAATTAAAAACTATTAATCTATCTAGAAGCTGAAAATATATCATCGTATTTCCTGAGTTTTAAAGGGTAATTCATAAAAATACCGTTTCAGCACAAATCCCGATTAACATGAATCTAAATAAATAAATAATTTCAATTTTTAGTTTGTTTGAAAGCGCTATTTTTACAACACTATTCCGAGGTTAGTGAACTTATTTTTTTTCTTTCGTGTTTCTTTTTTCCTTTACGTCTTTTCCTCTACATTAATCGATTAAAGCGAGCGAACGAATGGGACGAAACAACAAGAAAATGCCTTTCCGATATCTCCCGCCTTGAAGGAAGGCCGCCACAGTCATTGAAGCAGTCGATAAAGGAGTCTGCAGCAAAAATAAAACAATGGAAAGGAAAAAAAAAAATAATATACGAACTGAACTGTATCCAGTATCTATTATTTCGCCAATTTTCATTCTTCTATCAAATTAGTTTAATAAAAATATAGATTTAAGTTATTGCATCAAGAGTTTTTTTTTTAACTAAATTTTTTTTATGTACAGTAGAACCCCGATTATCCGCGGGATTGGGTGGCAAGGGCTTCGCGGATAACAAAAATCGCGGATAACCCGAAAAAAGACTAAAAATGAGGTGTAAACACGAAAAAAAATATTTCACCGTTAAAAACTACGTTTTATTGTACAAAAAACATAATGTAAACTTTTATAATATTTACAGTACAGCAGAAACCTTTGCTCTATGTTTGCATCCACAAATTCCGAGAAGGCCTATAGGATTACGATGCACAATAAACCTGTCAGTAACTTTCGACCTTCGCACTGTAGGGCCTATTGTATTTTCCCTGTTGTTGGCTTGCATTAAAATTAGTTTTTTGAGGTTCGTAATTAAAAAATTTTTCGCGGCACTCGCAGATAATCGGGGCTCTTTTTCTTTTTCTTCGTAATTAATATGTCTGCAGTTGAATCTTTTGAAAAAAATATATATATATTTTTAAAGAAGTAAAATAAATGACATAGGAGAAATTTTGTAAATTTATAAAAATTCATAAAAAAAAATATGAAATTTCATTTATGTTACATTTCGGGAAGATACGGCTTCAGTAGTCAATTTCAATATGCACGTTTTTCCCTCAATTTTAGAGGCTCTGCCCTCTTAGAGATCATACTTTATATTCGAGGCACAAAAATATTAGTTCAGTCCGTTATGTACATACCAGAAGGATTCAGTAATGATAGTTCATTCAATAGTAAGGTTAGGTTAGGGTAGGTTTGTCCCAAAGCTCACAGCCCATAGAACGCCACAATTGGTTTCTGAGATAATAGCTTTTTAATAATAAGTAAAATTAATGCTAAATATTACTATTGTTATTATTATTATAGAAAAGTAATTTCTCTAAATTTCAAGGCTCCTTTAAAGCAACCACACATATAAAAGGTAAAAACTAAAGACCACCTGACGAAGCGGGCAAAATTAATGAGTTCGAGAAACCGGTAGTGTATTTACAATAACCTTTTATATGTCTGGTGGCTTCAAAGGACCTTTGTAATATGAAGAACACACGTTAAAAGTATTGTTTACAAGGTATAATTTCTGTAAATTTTCATTTTACAGGGCAGTACCAAATCACTTCTCCTTTCCGAAGTCTTTTCCTCCTTTCTTAAGAGGATTCAGATCAAACCCGTACTGAGTACTATTATGACACGATAATGACATTCCTGCGTTACATTACTTACGGTTAACAAGTTAAAGCAGCATGCCCATACGGCATGTCCTTAAACGGGTGTAGGCAGCAATGGAAGACAAGGCTCCTGCGATCACCAGCTCAACGGGAAATGGAAATGAAAACTCCAGCCCAACGATTTCACGCCTTAACCCGGAACAGGAAACCCGTTTAACAGAAGGTCGGGTGAAACCTAGGGCTGGTTTGGAGAGAACTTAACCAGGAAAAGAAGTCTAACCACGAAGTAGCTCGTGCAGCCAAAGCGGCTTCCCATTTGAGCTACCAGACTCCACCTTATCTACTTTTGCGGTGGAGAAGGTTTCTGCAAGCACACAATAGAAAGAGGTATTTAAATAATACAGGGTGAGGGAAAAAAGGGAGGATGTATGTCAACAAATATTTGATCAAAGCAAACTTGGGGTAGCCAGGGTCGTTTTGTTTCGTCCTGAAACCACTGGTGTATTTTACATTTTGATAACATCACCTGCTCTTAAATAAAACTATTTTGCAATCGATCTCGAATTTCAACGTTATCTCGAATTGGCAGCCTACGGTAAAGATTAACCGGAGATAGGAGCTCACGGAAGAATCAGCTACTTCCATGCTGTAACACGGGTGATTGTCTTTTGTCTATTTACCATACGACCGATAAACATCTGAACAACGCATCCTCCAAAAACCCGAATATTTTGATAATCCCGTAAAAAAAAAAACCATTAAAATGTGGAAAAAAAAAAAAAAAAAAAAAAAAAACCACCATACGTTTAATGAGAAAAATTAAAAGGAATTATTAAAAGGAATTATTTAAATTATTAAATCAATAATAATAATAATAATAATAATAACAGCAAGTGAGAATGCAAGTTCACAAGTAACAAGTTCAGATACACATCACTCAAGAATATTTTTAAAAAAATCTCATTTAAGAACATTTATGATTAAAATGCAATGTGGAAGGTAAAAATATAATAAAAAAACAAGAAACAACAATAACAAATTTTTTAAAACTTTTATTTTAAAAAAAATTAAATTAAATTAAAGCTATAAATAAGTTACACACTAAAAAACGCTTCATGTTTCATGAGTTGAACTACATGAAGATGAACTACATGTTAAAGAACTATAAAAATTACAGGGTTTTTTTTTTTTTTTTTTTTTTTTTTAAATCTATTAGAAGCATGATTAATGACAAATGAATTATTTATTTAAAAATGACTTAAAATTCCCTGTCCAAACTTTAAAGGTAGGTCAGAATAAAAACAAACAAACGTATTCACAGTGAAACGTATGTCCGCAAACGCCTCCAGAATGTGTTAGAATGTACACTATGGTTCAGAAATAAAAGACAACAAGTAAAATAGGCAACATGTTTATTAGCCCTATGTTTACAATATGACAGTATGGTGTACACTTAGAGGTTCACAGTGGGTGTTCAAAATTCCTTCCACCAACAGTAATACACGTCCTCACAACGTCGATGCATGGATTGCCGAACACGAGCAAAAACACGAGGTCTTTCGCTAACATATCCAGCTGCCACAATGACTCTTCCAACGAGGGTCAACATCAGAGGCAATGGGGTTCTCGTAGACGATGCCTTTAAGGTAACCCTTGAGGAAGAAAGGACAACTCACACTACCCAACTAATGTGCTAAACAGTGCCCTTTAGCATTGTCGGGTGGCGTTTGCGTTTAATCCAAGAAGATCGCTTCCAATGAAGGCGGTTACGATTTGTTGAATAGTTGAGCAAAAAAGTGACATTTTATTTCTTTTTGAATGAACTCATTATTTGATAGCGCGCGCCATTGTTGACGGAGAGAACGCAACATTGTGAAGTTCAACAATGCTCATTTTGCATTTGTCGACTTCCTCGCAACAATGCAAAAGGAAAAACCGTTTTCCATTGTTTGCATCACAACAATTCGCCGAACAGACAGACAGACAGAGAAATAAAAGTTTTTAGTAATATCGATTGCTTTTCAGCAAATGGGAATATTGTTTGTATTCCGATATAGGCCTACTAGATTTGCAAATACACGGGACGCTCTTCACAACTTAAAAAATAAAAAAAAAAAAACACTGCAATATTAAGGCTTTACAAGCTGTCTTACGGACTGCTGTTAAAAATGCAATCACGGTAAAGTCTGCCGCCTTTAGGCCTACGGACTTAGCGTTACAGCGCCGGTCAGAAATAGCAAAAAAAACGCTACAAAGGCGGCGTAGTGTAATTGAGCGATGGTTCTACGGTTTCGTCGGAGGAAGAGAAACATGTTAATCTGTTTAATTGGTTCATATCTATTATTAAAAGGGTTTTGGTGCCACGGCAAACGTTTGTCTTGCAACACTGATCATCTGGTGGAGCTATTTCTTGCAGTGAATTATTTACAACAGCGGAGGAGACAAAAAAAGAAAAATAGCAGACAATCACAAGCGGAGAAACGAAATCAAGGAACGAACGAAAGCAAAAAGGATAATTAATGTGCCACCACGTTTAATCTAGAAAGTACGCCAGTAGGAGCAAATGGATATTGAGGCGATTTATTACGAATAAAAATATTAATATTTTCCCATCTGCTTATCGTCTCATTAAGCAATGGAAAAAAGCCACGCCTAAGAAATATATATTTCTACAATATCCAAGGAAAACAGACATTTATTTATTTTTAATTAAAAACATGTCTTTGATTTTGATGGGAGATATTTTAAAACGTACGCAAAAAAAGAGAAAAATTTAATTACTAGAAAAGAACTGTTTCAGGGTTTTTTTTAGCTTACATTCTTAAGAAAGTTTCCTAATAACCTTCTGAACTGATCTTCTCGAAACTCAGCATGCATATTTTTGGGGCTTTCCACCTCTGGGTTGCTGGATCTCGTTGGAGACGTTTGTGCTGAGTTAAATACACATAGAAAATGGCAAAACACAAAACTGGACCTTAAAACTCTCAAATTTCTTGGATTTTACGAAATTCAACCGCTTGAAGGTCTTACCAGCCAAAAGCCATCGCACTTCTGTATAATTCTCAAAAACCAACATATTTCTCGAAAGGTCAAAATACGGCCAAAATAGAAAACTAATTGCAAACTTAGTTGAAAAAAAGTCAAAATTGTTAAAGTTACACAAAAGTCAAAATGGCGCGTGACTCGAAAATATCCAACTGGATTTTTTTTTTTTTTTCGCTTTTAAACATATTTTCAGTAATCTTCGGAAGCGTAGTGGTGCCGCAAGAGAAAAAATGAACAATAAAAAACTCACTAATGAAAAATAAGTGAGAAAATTCATGTACCAGCCGTTCGCTGGCCTCAATGAATTTTTTTAAAGCATAAAAATTCAAACTGCGCATTTGAATTATTAATAAACAACAATTTTTCGTACTAATTTTTCATTAGTGAGTTGTTTATTTTTAATTTTTTTCTTTTGAGGCACCACTGCGCTTCCGATGATCATTCCTATTAGCCTCAGTACAGAGACTTTGTTGTTTTACTGGTGACTGCTCCTGGCTGATGATCGCCAAAGAGCGTGAAACAGCTGTTCCAGGATGACACTTGGTAAACAATTTGGTCTCACCCATTGTTGTATATTTTAAGTAAATTTTATTTAACACAAGCACCCACACTTGCACAAAACACACTTTTAACAAAATATTGTATTATTTTTACTGTAAATATTATTTTCTTATGACATTCACCACCAATTTCTCAGCTTATTTTTTTTGTTCGGTAAAAGCCTTGTTAACAGAATTTTCGAATTTGAAACTTTACAAATTTTTCCCGCTCTTTTAAATTTTAAAATCAGTGCTTATTTGAAATTCGCGGTGAATTACCATTCCTATTAATTCGAAATACTACTACTACTAATAATAATAACAGTAATCAGTGGTTTCCAAATTT
The DNA here is from genome assembly GCA_023159025.1 of Thereuonema tuberculata. Classification (NCBI taxonomy): domain Eukaryota; kingdom Metazoa; phylum Arthropoda; class Chilopoda; order Scutigeromorpha; family Scutigeridae; genus Thereuonema; species Thereuonema tuberculata. The sequence goes on along the minus strand of JAFIDM010123957.1, from coordinate 47,659 downwards.
TGTCAAAGACGTATTTCAAACTGCCTGCATTATTGGTTTTGCGGCGAGTTCCCGCTGCAAAGTTCATCGCACGATCGCTTTGTGCACTGTCACTCTTCATAAGGGAAACGTCCCAAACTCTCTCAGTGGGATTGAACTCTCCCCTTCCGATGATGTACGAACGAAATGAAGGTTGGGAAAGGACGTTCGAACACCGTGCGAGAGTTTACACCCAAGAACATATCCATTGGCAGAAGGCTACAACTTGAAACCCTGACCGAAATGTCTCCAAAACGTTATTACATTTCGTTACACAATTCCCTAAGAAATAAAAAAAAAAAGTCCCAATTCAAAGCTTGGAATAAGAATTTTATCTGAATTTAAAGCGACTTAAATGCTTTTTTGCATTTTTTTTTGTAGTACTTACATATTTTGCTTAATTTTTTTTTTAATAAAAATAACGGAATTTTTAATTTGTTTTTTTCGTCAATCACAGAACCGTAAATTTTAAAATACCTAAAAGTAAGATGACGGAAGGTTCTGTGACGTCATGTAAGTAAATCGTCAGCAGAATCAAAGCAACAACACATAGAAACGTCCGCCATCTGCGAACCGTCGAAGAACGCAAAATAATTCGAAAGCATTGACCAGATGGAGACACTGCCTCCATGATTGTGAAAGATTGTGGAAAAATTAAACGGACGGAGAGACAGACAAACTAACAACAATAGACACATAAAAAAAAAAAAATCTTATTTTTTTTACGCGTGAGAAAGCTTATAAAATATAAGAAAATAGATAATGTAATTTTTAAAAAATCAACGTACAGATTCACGAATTTATTATAAACTTTATATCAACATTTTCTTCAATGAATTGGAAATAAAAAATAATAATAGAATCCACAATTAATGTTATTATGAATTATACTATTAAATAAAAAAATAAGAATTCGATATTAGATAAGTTTTTTTTAGTTTTTCCCCTTAAACATTCATGGCCGTCCTATTTTTGCCGCGGAGTTCTTCCCAAATTTTAATTACCGCCAACTATTCTTGGTCTGAATATGTGTCGGTGACCACTGATCTTTGATGATATTAGATGATTACATGTTCCCTTTCCTGGTGCTTTTGATTCAATAGGTCACTTCCTTTGCAAGTACAATGAGAGAAAGATTCGCTCTCAAAGCCTCACTGAATGAACGCCATTCATAGGCAGACGCCACAACAGCGCACCACCACCAAGCGGCGCTTCAGTTTACGACTCGATTAAAAAAAATAAAAAAAATATATCTTCCGTAAATTTGCAAACAAACAAATTTACAAATAACCAACGACGCTTTAAAGAATGCAAGCTTCAAATTATTTCGGGAACTTTCTTAGCTTTTTTTTTATTCTGTTATTTCTAACAACAGTGCAAAGGAATTGTGGATGAACAAAAGAACAGCAATTTGTCGGCTTGAGAAAACTACACTGAAATCTTCGTGAAGGTCGAATTTACGCTGCTTTTCTGAAATCAATATCTTAGTTCGATTAGCACTTATTTCCTGCTTCAATGTTATAGAAGTGGTTGAAGGTCTCGTTACGAGACAGGACTAGAATAACAATTAATTACTGAAAATTGCAAATCGGATGGAGCTAACGAGGCAAATACCAATTAACCTTCAGGTGCTCGTTAAGGCGCTTACGACCGGTTCTGGAGAAAGAAAACCCATTTTTCTCTCGGAACAACCGAATTTTAAAGCAAATAAATTCAAAGCACACAAATTCATCACCGTTTAGTAGTTGCTGTACTTCCAGAGATGGTTTCATCATGGCGTCGGAGACTACAACGATGGAGAATAGCAATCCTACAACAAAACCTCGTTCTCATAGTTGCTTATAGGGGAGAAAACAGCAAACGAAATAAAAAGAGAGAAAGAGATAGAAAATGGGATAGTGGAGATCAACAAGTATGTGAGTCGGAGTTAAAGCAAATGTGGCATTTATAGAAAGTTGTGAATACAAAGATGTGAATATTAAAATCGAGAAAACAAGAGGGAACTAACGACAGTGCAAATAACAGTTTATTTTCCACATTTCTGACCATAAATTGTACATTTCCATCAACGGCTTGTAAGGTTCATGACATTCCAGCTTTATATACGTTTTAAAGAAATACAATTTAATCAAAATAATACAGTTTAAAATCGTTTTATAGTTAGCAACGAACGAAGCTTTTCCATTTGGGATGGATTATTATATTCAGTGCTGGGAAACTGTCATTTGTTTGAAATGAAATGCAGTTCTTAAGAGAAAGCACGTACAATTAACCCATGGAATTAGGAGCCCATGGAATCACCTGGACTGATCAATACCTCATTAGTGGGAGGCAAACGTAATTGATTTTCTTTCCTCGGATATAAAATTAATTCGGCGACAATGATTATCCTCACTCTGCGACGTCGAGTTAAGATTTTAAGGAAATAATTTGATTGAAAGTAGTGCAGAAACGGAAGGTTTTTATGAGAATTAATAGTTATAGTAGATATAAGTAAATAAATTAAAAGTATATGACTTTTACAGGAATCCATTAGCTATACTATTAGTAATAGTATGGCGGACTTTTAGTTTCACAGTGAACTGCAGAATTACTGTAATATTAAACGAATTTTGGATATTCATCATTAATGGCTTTTAGGTCAGTCTAATTTAAATTAGGTATGCGAAGATCAATATTAGGTCAGCGATTGTTCAGTCCAGGTTTCTTAGCGCCATCTATGGCCGAACAATGAAAAAGTTTTTGTTTATTTATTTATATAATTACTATAAATAATTTGGTTTTACTTGCTCCAGATTTCATTTTTCTTTCTCAAATTGTATACAATGCAATAATAATCAATTACAAAAAAGAAAAGTTTATTCAACTGTGAGATTAATTAAGGCGGAATAGATCGGTCTTGTCATGCCCATATAAGGCAAATCATCCTGGTCGCGCCTACCTTCCGTGATGAGATCCACATGGGACGTTTATCTGAAGAAATGAAAGAACACCATCAGGAAAAACAGATGTTAGACCATGATGTAATTAATGATATAATAATGATATATAACGATATAATACCAAAGTTTAATTAAGTGGTTAGTTAAAAGAAATGCAGTTTACTAATCGTTAACTCGAGTCTCAGACTGCACACTGAAAACCTGGACTCATTCTTGAACAAAACATTTTTCTGTTATTCGCGAGTCTAGCCTTCATCAATCATTAACTCGCGTTTTAGGTAGACTTGAGTTAACCTAAAGCGCAAGAATGAGTCCAGGTTTCCAGTATGCAGTCTGATATCCGAAAGTTTAACAAGATTAAAACTACGCCCGCCAAACGAATTTTTTTCCTTATTTATCTTTTAGCTGCAGAGGGGTTCCTGTAACGAAAAGGACTCTCAGATAATGCTCTGTTCACTGATAAATCCAGTTCCTCCGCAGTAAGTACTTTGTGAGGGATGTTGCGGAGTCTTCGCAAGCCATATAAAAAGAAATGCTGTTATCATCAATTTCAGACCTTTTGTTAGGAAGTTACACACACAAAAAAAAACCCAGTTTTACGAGCGTAATATTATTAAGAACAAAAAAATGTAAATACACACTTCCCGGACAACTCTGTTTAATCAGTTAGTGCCTTTTTTATTAAAAAAGGAAGAAAAAAGAAAAACGGAGGGGATTAAACTAGGACACTATTCCTATCTTCTGGCTCGTCTTAATTGACAATTACGTTTTTTCCTATTTTGCCGCCGTAAAGACAAGCAGTGCCTTTTGTTAGCTGACAAATATGAGAGCCTCTTTCCGTACAGTGCACATTTCGCCTTTGCAAGTCCTCCTTAGCTGGGAAAGATCTGTTCTTGAAATAATCAAAGCAAGTGTTGTTTACTTGAAAGAGAGTGCCGGGGGGGGGGGGGG
>JAFIDM010123957.1:0-27728 GCA_023159025.1 Thereuonema tuberculata | reverse complement strand
TATATATATATATATATATATATATATATATATACAGCGTGATTCGTAAAGTACTGGAATTCCCTTTCTTTGCTCTTCCCGGTTGGGAAGGGTGCTAACTACACCATTTATATTCATCGGGGCAGAACAAAGGTTAAAAAGGGCATCATCCGACTCGTAATCGCGTGTTCGATCCGGAATTCTAGGCCCTAGTTTATTTTTTTTTTTGCACCGAATTGGACTTAGAAAAATATTTCGCTGTTCGTTCTTTGTAGGCCTATTTTTCCAGTACTTCCTGTATATGTAATGGAAGACTTAATTCACTTGATGGCAGTCGTTCTCCATTTTGTTAACTGAGGTATGCTTTAACTCCAATACTAAAACAATGCCCGAAAAGTCTCGGCGGCAATCTTCGATTGCACCAACCACAGAACGTGGCTGTGAAACGGCGCAATTAATATAATTAAAAAGCAGCTTGCGTTGCTATAAAGGAGCTACATCAACAACAAATGAGCAGCGCAGCTGTCAAGAAGGAAAACACTGAGATAAGAAGCATCAGATGGAGAAACAGCCGCTATTAAAACCCAAAGCCCATCGGGGAACCACAGCACTCGCCGCCATCGTCATCACTGTTGTCATCAACTCTCATAAAGAAATGGTAAAAGTGTGGTCAGACACCTTTACTCCCGCAGTTTTCATTACTTCTTAACGGCAGGCTTTTTACTTCACGAGGCGCTTACAAACTAATGATTACTCAGGCTGGTATTTGCACTTAAAAAGGTGGCGTAAATCGTCTACTTTCGACTATCCGTCTGTCTGTTTTATCGTATGCGCCAAAGAACTCGATTCCCACTACACTGCTACTCATGAAACATAAACCACGAGGCCCTTATTTCGTTAAAATCGGTTGAAATTAAATAAGTGAAAATTTTCCTTCACAAGTAATGCCACGACTGAGTGGTACGTGCCTCCACCTAGTGGTTGCTTTTGGAACAACGAAAGGCGAATGTTCCTAACGAATGCTACAGTTGGTTTTCCGTATTTGTCTTCGCGTTTACGATTGTCTGTGTGTTCTCTTGATAAACTTGCATTTTCGTAATACCAGAATTAATGACATTCAGGAATTTGACAATGTTTTAGAGGAACCAGGTCTGTAGTCAAGAATTTTCAGATAAACTTGATGTGGGTTTGAAAATCAGATTTTATATCGGTGTACACTGTTTTACGAAAAAGAAAATTCGATAAAACAGCTTTAATTATATCCAGACAAAGCTTTTCAGTATTATAATTTCCAGGTAGCCTAAGGATTGATAACACTGCATATCTGTATATCAATGTAGGCCTAAATGTGTTTTAGTACGTAATGGGATTAAGTATAATGCAGGAACATATCGCCAAACATTCTTATTACAATTCAGAAATGTGCGAACAAACACTAAATGAAAAGGTACAGAACTCACGAATGTCAAATACAACCTGTGTCTGGTCATCTTTAAAGAGTACAGTAGAGCCCCGATTATCCGCGAGTGCCGCGAAAAATTTTTTTAATTACGAACCTCAAAAAAATCAATTTTAATCCAAGCCAACAACAGGGAAAGTACAATCGGCCCTACAGTGCGAAGGTCGAAAATTACTGACGGGTTTATTGTGCATCGTAACCTATAGGCCTTCTCGGAATTTGTGGATGAGTGGCAGGCTCTTGCTCTGCAGATAGGTTTGTGCGGTACTGTACATATTTTAAAAGTTTTGCATATTATGATTTCTGTATAATAAAACGTAGTTTTTATGCTGAAATATTTTTTTTTTCATATTTACACCTCATTTTTAATCTTTTTTCGGGTTATCCGCGATTTTCGTTATCCGCGAAGCCTTGCCAACCAATTCCGCGGCTAATCGGGTCTCTACTGTATTTGCAAAAGTTGTTTAATATAATACTCCGCCACTGCCTTGATTAAGATATTTATAATTTCATCTGAAATATAAATACAGCAGCATTTATGTTTTAGCATTTGGAAATAAGCGTCAGAATTCTTTAAAAAGAAATGTTGCAGTGTGTTGTTTTGTACTAATTATGAATGCCATGAAATGCAATGTCTTGCGCATGCGCCGTACAATTGAAACAGTTAACGACATTACCGAGGACTATTTTCTTGCACGGCAGCATTCGATGTGCTTTGGAGGGAACAGATTTCCCTTGTGGGGACATTGTGGTGAAATCATCTGTAAATAAAATTAACGTATTTATATTGAAGACATGTTTTAAGATAAATCAGCGGTTTTTAGTGCGTTCAGTTTAATTTTGTTATAGAAATCACATATTAACGAAAACTCAGGCGAAAAAAAAACAAAAAACAGTAAGATTCTTCCAAGCAACTTTTTTTTTTCCTTGGTCTCCTGATATTATGATCGAACCACATCATTACGTTTTTCTCGGCGTAATGAAATCAAGATTGTGTCTCCAATCTTGACTTCAAAAAAAAAAAAAAAAAATCAATTATCTTAATGCAGTTATCCGGCTTACTAAAAATTAAAAAAAAATAAAAATATCAATTAGAAAACTAATTACATGGAATACAATCACAAGAGTGACAGGTAATTTGTTAAGCTGTACGTGGTAGTAAGGTTAAAAGAGAAACTAATGGCCGCCCATCCCAAAGGCATTTCCAGCCTTTAGATTCGAAAAGATTATACAAAAAAAAAGTATGCTTTTTAAAAAAATCTTTCTCGAATAAGTTTTAATTTCTATTCTTCAGAGACTGTTTTACTAATAAAAACAATTGTTTTACTAAATAATAAAAATAATATCGTCTTCAATTTCTCCTAAATACGTCGCATTTCTGTTAATTCACCACCTGCTGGCAGGTCTTTCAGCCTCTCGGAGTCTCACCAGCACCGGGTGTGTGCGGATGCGAGAATAGAGAAATGTAAACGACATAGGAGACAAGAAACAAGGTGTCTTACACCAGCAATTTAGGCAATTTTTCTGGAGTCTGTTATATCACCAATAATAAGTCTGAAATTGTATTTTTTATTACTGCCTTTTAATACGATAGGTGAACTAATCTTTTGTAATTACATAATTTTTGTGCTTTTTTTTTTCTTCGGTTTAGGGACAGTCAGAGAAAGATTAATTCAGAAGTTCGGCCTTCAAGTTTTGACACCCACTACTTTCTAACAGTTTCCCAGATCGAGCAACTGATATGCGGCTACCTTGGCATCTTCCCTCATAAAACTGTCATCTTCCAATCGTCTGCTCCTTTAACTGACGTCTTCCCGCGAGCAGAAGCAGAATAACGACCCTTTTCACAAGCACCCGGAAACGAAGACTAAAACAGCCCAGACATACACACACAAAAAAAAAATGGTTTCGTATTCAGATGAGATCAGCAAAGGACTATTCCCATAGAGGTCACCCCCAGAGGTCAATATGAGGCCTTGATGAAATGAGTCACGTGACACAAAAATTGAGGCAATTGGTGAAACGATTCTGATATTCTGCCTGTCGAATCAACATGAAAGAAATCATTCCACATCTGATGGATGATTTAAGACTTGTGGTAGCAATTTACAACAATCCTCAAATCGCGTTTTCGAATTAAAATTGTACTGAATAGACATAATAAGCGGGGAAAAAAATAATAATTTAAAAAAAAAAAAAATAAACCTTTGAAATGAATTTAGATATCAAATTAAGAATAATTTTAGGGTAAAATAAAAATATTTATTTGGCAAATCCCCCATTCAATGTCTCTATAAAAATAACTGCATTTTAGTGATTTTTTTTCCCGCAGCCTCGTAATTTCCAATCGCGCGCGTCGGAAACAAATCACGTGACACACAACAGCAATTCAATTTACATTGTACAGGGATAGGTCGCAAAATATGAACAATGCATAGAAAAATGTTCAACCATCGCTATTCAACAAGAGTCTTAAATAAATTTAAGAAAAAAAAATATGAATTAAACGATGATTAGAGCTCGGTCCCGACTTACGGATGGTTCGACTTACGAACTCGATATTTTCAACTCAAAAAAATTGGACGAAAACCTGAAATGATAAAAAAATTGTAAAAATAATGTTATTTATTTTTAGTGTAATAATTAATTTAATCCCACACAATTTTTAAAAATCAATTGTTGCACTTATAATAAATATTTTAAATACAAAACATTATTTTACAATTTTTTTTTATCATTTCAGGTTTTTGTCAAGTTTTTTTGAGTTGAAAATACCGAGTGATAACTCGAAAACAACGAAAAAAATTGACTGTTTTTGAGTTTTAATTTAATCAATTACAGAATATTTTGAAAATTAAAAACAAGAAAATAGAAATCCCAGATGCTTCACAAGTTCCTACTTAAATTTCCAAAATTTTAGGTGCATTAGAAAAAGAAATACGTAAAAGAAATAAAAGGTTTGCAGTCGCCTGCAGTTGCTTGAGATTCGTTGTCGGTAAATAACTGTAGGACGTCGAAGAGTCCTAAGATAACTTGATAGGATTGGAAACATACAAGAACGAAAAAAACGAAAGGCAAAAAAATCGGGAGGAGAGAATAATACTACAAGCGAATAAAATCCTATCCCGGAGATCATCAAGTCAAACCATTTTTAAGAACCGATTATGGGAAAATTATACAACACGACCAATTCATTTAAATATGTTTAAAAAAAAAGGTTCCGTTTAACGAGCCCTCGAAGCACAACTACAAGAGCAGTGAATGTTATCACTGAAAAGGACGGGGAAACAATCTTCAAATAGCATCGCATCTAAAGAACCCTCCGCCGATGAATTTTTGATGAACGAGACGCACTGATCTGAGATTTGGGGCCGTCGGGAGGTGGCGGGGGAGTAAGGAAAGAGCCCCGAGAGGGAAAGGGGAACAGGATATACGTACTTGTAGGAAATCTTAACACTGCGTCGAACAGAATATTAACAAAAAAAAAAGAAGAAATTTAATTCATTACAAAGACTAAAATGTTCAGTCTATGATGTTACATTTCAGCCACATCATCATTTAGAGAGCGTTCCCGTAAAAGACTTATTAGAGAGCTTTTGCCATAACGTGATTTATATACGGGAAACGCAAATGTCACGTGAACGAATACGGTAACCACAATAGCGGGCTCAGCGATCGGATCTTCTTGGCACTTGGCGTACACGTTTTACAGACGAGAGACAATACATCCTGTGGATTTGACAATTTTCCAGTGTGGATCTGTGCGGAGAAATTGGCGCGTCAAGATTACAAAAATATACAGTACAAAAGCATCTCAAAAGAAATTAACTTAAAATACTTTTACGTGTGCGGAGATAACTTAAATAAGAAATACAATAAGAAACAGCACATACACAAAAAAAATATTAAATGTTTTTATAAATCTCTTTTATTTTTTTTTTTGTGTGTGTGCTATTTCTTATTATATTTTTTATAAAAGAATTAATAAAATTATACATTTATACATCTGTAAAAACAATAACTTTACAATAAAAACAATTTAAAACAGCCATTATCCAATTGCCTGTTCCTACTGTATCTACATCGCTATGTCACCAGGGTAATTTAATAACTAAAAACCATGGCTCCAAATCTTTATTTTTGACTGGCGAACCCCCCCCCCCCCAAGCAACCAACCAAGTCATCCAACCAAAAAATAAATTTGAAAAAGAAGTCCGACCAAATGGAGTCTGAACTAAATTGCATCGCAGATAGCGAAATAATATTAACAATTTCTGATATCTTTTTTTTAATGCTAATAATTTTATAGTCAGTAAAATACGTCATTTAAGAAACACTGATATATAATGCTATTTCTATTATTGTTAGTTAAAAGTCATTCCTCTACAGAAAAATTCGCTTGAAATTAAGTTTTTAATCACTCAAAACAATATTCGCCTGCAGTGACAACGGCTAGATTACATTAAGTAAATAAAATTAATGAATTCAAAATAAATAAATAAATAAATAAATAAATCCTAACTTCTTCATTTGTCTCTTAATGATTCTCAATATTTCGCTGTGCTGTTGTTATTACAGCTGATTAGGGCTATCGTCTCCAATGCTAAATTTAGATCCGAAGAGGTCGCGTTACGAGATTACGAGATGGTCTCGCGAGAAGTGTGTTTATGATGGGGAAATAAAAACTCTGCTAATAAACATTTGATAAGCGATGTTTTTAGTGAATGGGATGCGATGAACAGCCCTGTTAACCCGTAATGAATGATAAAAGGAAGCTGTCTCCTTTAACACAGCCAAGGAAGGGAAGAAAAAAAAAATGGCAGGCGGGAAAGTAGAAAACGTCAATCTTCATCCCCTCTCTCAAGAGAGGGTTAATTTACTTCGGCCACTCGCTTAAAGAACAAAAGAAAATAGATTTTAATTCGGTGTGAAGTGAAGTAGAAACTCAATGGAGCGTTGGCAGTGGGAGGTTCGCTTAGTGGATAGGGCGTTAGCCTTTTTTCCTTCCAGTTTTCACAAATGATTTTTCGTTGAAAGACGCCATTTTGATTTTTTTTTTTTTTTTTTTTCCAGAATTAAAAAAAAAAAAAAAAAATAATAATAAACGAAATGGGAAAGTAGGGAAACGAAGATGGAGAATAAATGTAAAAAAATAAAAATCGGAAATTTAAAAAAAAAAAAAAAAAACAAACTTATTCTTAAATTACAGAAAATGGCATTTGAAAACTGTTATTATAGAAGTGTGTGATCAAAATTGAAGACATGCGTATGACAATTTTTTAGTCTTTTTTTTTTTTTTTCATAACCTGTCAAACCAAATTGTGACGACGAATACAGTTGTAAAAACGATATCTTAAGTATTTACCGACGTAATAATAGAACTAATTTGCCAATTTACAAAATCAAATGCTTCTGCGATAATAATAAGTACCAAAGCTAAATTATTAATTCTACATTCATTTTAAATTTGTTTTACTAAAAAAAGTGTATGTGAGCGTGCACACGTATGCCAAAAATTGAATTTCGCAACAATTCGCACTCGTGTTGCCAGGCAACAAATTTTCGACTGTTACAAACGGATTTAAATATTCTGTTGCATGTATTTTGTAGAATTTAAACTTTAATTTAGTTTTAGTTTTAAGTTTTAGTTTTAGTTACTTTTTGTTTAAATATTTGTTTTTCGCTACTTATCCTGCGAGGCTTCCGAAGCGAGCGACGGGCAGCCGTCTAAAGTCCGACAGATGGTTCTTGATGATCCCGAATTTTCGCGATTTCACGTGATTGACGCGAGAATAGCCTCTATCCATGTCTTCTCACAAAATGGCGAGAAAGAAGGCTTATCGACTCCGGGAAAGAAGCGGCCACGAGCAAGCCCCATTACTGATGTCGACGATTTTGACCGATGCCTTATTCGCCGCTGCATCCATCGCCTCTACGCTGAAGGTAAAATTCCAACTTTAACATTTTTTTCTCTAGCATTTTCCTAGTGACAGACATTCACAATACTACATTCCTTGAGACCTGCTGAAGAGGCTAATGGCCAAATCTCGTGATTTTCGTGATTCCCGCGCAAACGCGATCATCAAGAACCATCTGTCAGACAGTAGTAATAATTAATTTAAAGCAATGAAATCATTAATGAAAGAAAAAAAAAATTCCTTGAGTGAGTAATTAGCGCCAAACTCTTAATCAGAATTCTTCGAGCACAACAGTTTCAGTTCAACGAATAATTCCAATTACGTCAATATTATTCAGTGTCTAGGCGTCTATACGTCACAGTCTATGCACTGTGAACAGTATTGGGAATCGCAAAACCAATTCTCGGGACTCGATCAGTATCTTTTGCGCGATCTCAATGTTCACATCAGGTCGTGAAAGGAGAGTTCTAGCGAAAGTGAAACCCTATCTGGGCGCCTATCGGAGAAAGCACACATTGTATTCAGTCACACGGATTTCGGAAGAAAAAGGGACCCAATAGTTATTCAGAAACTAAAAATAATATAGGGGCAAACATCAAAACACCATCTGTAACTTAGAAAAAAAAAAAGGGAAAAAACATTTTTTTTAAAATAATCTAAACTTTGATTTCAATTACAAGATGAAAAAAAAAATAGAATCACTACGATGACAATAAAAACTAATACTGTATTGATTTGTTTTTGTTAGTTTATTTTAAAAATTGAAAAAACACTTTTTTTCTTAGTAAAATTTATTAAAAATTCAAATGTGATTTTGTTAAATTTTGATAGAACTTCAAGAGAAAAATAGTGAAATTAAATGATGTAAAGTGAATATATATATATTCTTTCTCAAAACCGTTTGTATTTTCTTACAGTTTCATTTTCGTTGGTAGATTAGTGGGACAAAAACATACAGGACATCAATGACCGTTTGACAGATGTCTTTGTTTCATCGATTAACACATAGTCTCTTATTGAAAACAGAAGAGCAGTCATCCAATTTCATAATACAAAATTCCAATCAATTATTGCAATTTTGTAATAAAACTCTTTGCCTCGTATTTTATGCTGGCGTTTATAAACTATTACTGTAAATTAATTCTCGGGAAATTCAATTCAATATTCTCAATCTATCTCCTTTTCTTTCTTCATCGTATTCACGAATAATTACAGATTTCTTTACTTCTGAAATTCTTTTATTTTTTCTTTAATATTTTATCGCATAATTATTTATATTTGAAAGAACTAAGTCTTTTACGTAATTAACATATTTCGAATTTTAATTTTTTTTAAAAAAGATATATGTACTTTCTTTATTATCATTTTTTAATATAATTTATCATAATTCTAATATTACATTACGTAAAAAAATTCCAAAAATTTATTGTAAAAAAAATAACAATAAATATAAAATTTTATTATATTACATCTAATAATGTAATATTAGAATTATAATAAATTATATTAAAAAATGATAATAAAGAAAGTATATTATTTATAAATGAGAGTACTTAAATGAGAATGAAAAGAATTCAGGGTTTTTTTTAATAAAAAAATAACAATAAATATATTGAAAAAAAAAAAAACCCGAATTCTTTTCATTCTCATTTATTCCAATCTTTATAAAGTTTATTTTAAAAAATCTTGTTTATACGGAATTAGTTATTTATATTTATGTGTATTAACAGCGTAGTTTACTATAGAATAAACCAGTGCCTTGTAAATAAAATGTTTGTTTTTTTTTTTGTTGTTTTTTTTAGATCTCTCTTTAATTTTAAGGTGTTTTCATTTTCATATTTTATAAACGAAAAACTAAAATGTGAATTCCGATCCGGAATTCTTTTGTCAGGAAAAAAATATAAAAAAGGGCCCAGAAACAGGTCGGTGGCCAGTTAATCAAATGCTTAGAAACTGCTCTTAATATATCTTCAACAATGCTGTCAAGATGGAAGAATTTAGACCTTACGCTGCAAAAATGAAAATGAGAACGGGATAAGAGGCGAAAAAAAAAAACGAAAGAAAAAATTATATCGTCTGCCTTGAAAAGAAGCCAAGGTTTTTAAAGTAGTCTTTTCCAAGTCAAGAAGAAGAAGAAGAACAAAAAAAATAATATTAATAACGATTGGGGTTTTTTGGCCAATGGAGAATTTCAAACACTGCAGAGTATTTTTGCAAAAAAAAAAAAAAAAAGTCGTTAGCAATGAAGCGAGGAGAGATGGAGAAGACGAATTGCTAAATAAAACGAAAGGGTAAGGATGAAGATGGTTAACTTTCTGTGCTAAAGACGTCTGCGAAAATGATAAATGAATTCCCCAGAAATAACAGAAACTTTCGTTTGAATTTAGTTTGCTTCAGTTTTCTCCCATCTTCAGACAAAAATGTGCTTCTTCAAAGATATCATCTCTATCTGCTTTTCAGATATCCTTCCGCCTTTTAAACGCAGCCGACTTACTGCTATTCCGTTATATGTATTCTTTCGCTTCCTAGGTTTAAGTGAGATACTGTTATTGGTGGAAATCAAATTGGATGTTTGTAATAGAATTAAACGAAATAATTTCAACAATTAAAAAATTAACAATCTGTTTTGTTGGTAAAAAATGGAACATAGCTTATACATGTTGTAGATTTAAGTTTATCATATCATAAAAAAAAAAAAGAGGAACTATACTGCTCGCGTCGAGAATTGAAACTCCCAGAATGCAACGCAGATTATACATTTTCCTTTCCTGGCCGTTCACTCACATTCAAATAGAAGAGAAAACAGCGGTCGCTGCTTCACATTCAACATTTCGACGAGGAAAAGTTCTCAACAGTCAAGCTCGGGAAATCGACGAGCAACGTTAAGAATAATTTCCCTAGCTTGAATGTTGAGAACTTTTCCTCGTCGAAATGTTGAATGTGAAGCAGCGACCGCCATTTTCTCTTCTATTTTAATGTGAGCTGACGGCCAGGAAAGGAAAATCTATAATCTGCATTGCATTCTGGGAGTTTCAACTCTCGACGCGAGCAGTATATATAGTATATTTGGCAGTTTTGACAAATTAACGGTTCCATAAGAAGATCACGTAAGCTAAAGTGTGAGAGGATAGGTTTAGAGGCTCCCGCGATTCAACGCCAATGATGAAACGGAGGCTGGGAGTATAACGATCATCAGCCTCTAATTCTGGCTGGTATTTGACGGGAGACTGAGTATAGACAGAAGGCCAGTCTAAGTCTGACTAGCGAGGAACCGAAGGGGAAAAAAAAAAAAAAAAAAAAAAAACCCAATCTACTCTGGGAATCGAACTAGTATCCTCTAGTCTGTAGACAAGCGCTTGCCACACTAAATAAACGGATCCACAAGATGAGAATCAGGGTGGTTACGAAGGCGTAGTGGCTTAACGGATTAATATTACAACTTTTTACAGTTTAAAGTATTAAATCAAATAGGCTAAAATATTCAGGCAACAGGGGTTTTATTGCGTGGTCAACAGAATCGTTTTAGATAATGAAATATTTCAAAATGTAAAACCAAAAATATTGTATGAAGAGAAATTGTTGAGAATTGCATGTATTTGTTAGAATTTAAACTTTAATTCATTTTTCGTTTTAATTGTAAGTTTTAGTTTGTAGTTTACTTGATGTAATCTGTTTTTTGAATAAATACAATGTTGTTTTCCATTCATTAATTGTAATCATGTTACTTATACGAAGCTTCCAGAGCGAAGGGACGGGCAGCCGTCTAGTCATACATTAAGAAAAAATTGAAATGTGGATACTGAATACTGGCAAATACAATGATGTCAAATCTACAAAGTTTTGCAATAGAAAAATTTAGTTCGATTAGGGAAAAAAAAATTCCACGTTACAAAAAAAAAAAAAAAAAAAAATCGAAACTGTCGAATCGTTACTGACTTTTTTTGTAGATTTATTATCTAATCAGAGAGTAATTTTTTACGTACGATATATGGCTGTAGTTAAAAATTGATTTTTAACTAGTTTTTCATCATCTGTGTCAGCTGAGTCTGTCAGTAATTTGATAATTTACAATTCAAGTTCTGAAATGGAAACAGAGTTTGGCGTGAAATATTATTGTCGAGAGAGATTGGCATAAATAAAAAAAAAAAAAAAAATAGTTTTTCGAATTGAAATCTTAATTATAAGAAATTCTTCGTTATATATCAATAAACAAAATACACTTCTTCAAATCCACCAATTTCGAACTCCCACAACTATATTTCGCTGAAGCTATCGTTCCGTATTTGTCAAGGTTTTCGCAAATAAAATAACAATAATATATATTAACAATAATGTCAACAATGTATACGCACTGAAGTTATTTTCAATGGCTTAAAAAAAAAAAATAACATGTGACGAATATAAATTTTATAAATGTACAAATTTGGTTAAATTTGTGCTGAATTCATTTCTTGTTTCATTTAATTTGAATTATTTTACAGCACGTTAAACTCCTTTAACTTATGTTTCTTTATATTAAAATAACCTACAGTCCTACCAGTTATTAGGAAGAGGTTTTTGGTTGTGGTAATTAACATTTATTGTTGATGTTTTTTGTTCTGCGGGGGTCACTGCCAGGTGTGACGGTGACTTCCTCTTAAGTATCTTGCCTTTCTGGGTCTTTTGTCGGGGAAGGCGGAGATCGAGTTGATGAGTCCCAAGTAGAACGAAACGGCCGTTCCCGATTCCTTCCCGATAATCGAACCAGAAAGGCAATTTGGTTAAATTTGCGCTGAATTAATTTCTTATTTTATTTAATTTGTATTTATATTTAGTGTGCTTGGTCCCTTTTTTAATTTGATACTACTACACACCGTACTCATGAACAATTCATTTCTTTTAACAAATAATTTTTGATATCCATTACTTAAATTTCAATGCGTATACATTGTTGACATTATTATTAATGTATATTATTGTTTATTTTATTTGCGAAAAACTTGACAAAGCGGAACGATAGCTACCGCGAAATATCGTTGTGGGAGTTCGAAATTGGTGGATCCGAAGAATTGAAATCTTCGATAATCCGAAGATTCTATCCGGCTAACCATTAATATATAGTCATTATTTTTAAAAAAATCTATAATTCTTTATTCAAAAATATTCAAAATTGACAAAGCCTATTTTAATATAAAACATACACCACCTATTAGAAAATACCAAACTTATAGGCACTTATAGCTTAAAAAATAAAATGAAATTAAGTAGTCACGGCACATTCGGCAAATCTGAATTAAAACTAGATTAGTAAAAACTGCAGTTTTTTTTTTTCCTATGAAAGAAAAAAATGTCTTCTTCCCTTCTTCTTTGAAGGAAATCAAAATCAATTTCCGTTCAATTCGAACGAGTACTTATTGTAAGAATCCCCGTCAGAGAGCTTTTAGGATGTCAATCAGGTTTTAGCACTACAGCGGCTTCTCCTTAGTACGTGTCTGTCAACGCAAAAAGCCACCCCCGCCATCCATCCACACCCACGAATTCAGAGAATATAACAAGAAAAAAACACATATCCACCCACTTCTCCTACGACAATAAAAATATTTTAAAATATTAGGTTTTTTTCCCTGACAATTTCTGAACCAGTGAACGTTTCTTTTTGAAAGTGAGCTAAACAGAAGCTAACCTGTGCATTTGAAATGAGTTCCTCCGTGGAGACATGTCCGAGTGAAGGCTATAAAAAAAATTCGGTTAGGAATTAATTAGAAATGAAACAGTGGCAGCACTGAATATCTTCGATGTATAACATCGCAGATTAAATCTGTTACGGGCTTTGATTAAAATTAACTGAATTTAGACGAGTCAAGCAAATAATTTGCGGAATTATTTAGTAAATATTACGTGGTAAGTTTTCAACAAACGGTCAATTTCAATTTACTCTTCGACAGATATTATAATTTGCTAATAGACAAATTCTGCGTTGTTTTGACGAACTTATATTAACTAGGAAAAAAAAACAAAAAAAAAACGTTGTAACCGTTCTGGAAAAGTAGCATTTATGTTCGTTAAGGAAGTTCTTTTCCATATTATTATGCAATATAGTTATGCTAAAATATTTTGGCAAACTTAAATAATTTTACGAAAAGCAAAATTTAATAATTCCTTAATAATTCATAAATCAAGAAAAAATCATAACTGGACAGTAATGCTTTCGCGTAGACTGAGCCATTCATCAAGGGTAAATTCTGCTGATGATTCCTAATAAGGATGAAACAGCTGTTCAAAGATTCCCGTTGATGTTTGGTTCAGTGTGCAAAGTCATATTTACTGTCCAATTGTGATTTTTTTTTTTTGATTTACGAAATAATTTTACACCCAGGTTCTTTGTATCTGAAAAATTCGACTTTATATAAAAAAAAAAAAAAAAAAATGACAGACATATTAAAAAAAAAAAAAAAAAAATTAAAAATAACTGTTAGAAGCAATGAAAATAGAGCTAATTGTGAAATGAAATTTTGACTTTTTAACTTCAAGAATGACTTATCCAAAGTTCTTAGCATTATTACGTGATTACCAAATTATCACTTCAATTAAAAATTCTAAGAAATAAATCTTGAGAATCAATAAAATACAAGAAAAAAAAAAAAACTAGGTTTTTAACACTTCAATTCTGTGGTTAATGTTTCCATTTTTTTCAATTAAAACATGATTTTTCGATTAAAATTCTTCTTATTCCAAAATATGGCGCTTAAACATCCAGACATTTACTTGCTGTATTGTTTAAATTTGTTGTTATTAACTTCAACTCCTAAATATTTATTTCGTAAACTGCTTGATTAGTTTATTTTTTTCTTAATCGAAATTTCCAATTTAGCCTTCCGACGTTAATGAAGAATTTAAGATTTTTTTTTTTTTACGATTGTCTGTAAACTGTCTTCTCAAGCTGCGTGAAATACTGTTTGATCTTTAGAGTTTATTATATTCAATTCTGTATTTCAGATTTTAATTCCATGCTAACATGATTTTTTTTTTTTTTATCTTATCTTTATGGACATGGTTTGTTACATTTTTGTTTTAATATTTCACCAACTTTATACATAGTGGCGCTATTGTCGTAAAGGCAGGCATCGTTACAAGTCCATCGTCACACAAACAGCAACTTAGCGTAGGGTTACTTGCAATGTAATAAAACGCCAACCAACGTTGTCTGAAGCCGATTAATTATACAAATTGCCGGGAGAGGGCAAAGTTAGGCAAATATCAATGAACAAAACAGAATAATAACAAATAAACTGGTAACTGAAAAATTAACAACAACAACAACAATAACAATAATAATAATAATAAAGTAGTCCTTTTTAAACGAGGAAGATCCAGAAATGAACATTCGGAAGAAATTTGTTCTCGAAAAACGAATTATTAAAGAAATAAAAAGAAAAAAAAAAATGTTTTTATTTAAAACGTAACTCGTTAAAAGCCATTATTAATCTAGTAAACTAACGTAAATTAACATCGTATATGGATGCTAAATTCGTAGAAACAAGGCAAAAATAATCACATTTCCAGAATAGAATCAATTATTTTTTTTTCTTCTTAAAAAAACACTAAACTTGATCGGTTATTAGAACAAATGTCTGCTATTGATCGCAATTCATTTTTTTTATTATTATTTTATATATCTACTGGGAAGCATGAGTCACACAACTTCACTGTTAATCGTAATATCTTCTAACACAAAGTTCGGCCATGAACAGGAATTTGTTTAAAAAAAAAAAGAAAAAAGAAGAAGAGAACCAGAAAGAAGCTACTGTATTAGCCTTTTTTTTGTCTGACTCTTGAAAAAGAAAGATAAGATTAAAATAACGCTATTACTGTCACATCCAATTCGGACATTATTGTAAATAATAAAACAAGACAAGCAACGCTTCATTGGACGATGAGAAACGAAAAGTAAACAGTGATAACGAAAGAAGCAAATGCCTATTGATAAAAACTACGAATATACTGAATATCCTTGTAGGTTCGGAATTCAGTTTCGCGCCCGTGCATAATTGATACCTATTCTTAGAAACTACACGTTGTATTTCTGAAGTGATTCTTATCTGCTGTTAGTAAAAGCATTCACGTCTGGTGGCTTTGTTGTAGTAAAAAAACCACATAAATCATTTTTAATAAAAAAAGTTCAATTATTTTTATTATTTGGAAACTATAAAAATATTAGTTTGTATGTAAATATTTTTAGATTTCATTTATTTGGTAATTATTTTTTTTTTTTTTTTTTTTTTTGTAGAAAGTGTTTATTTTATTCATTTAATCTTTACCATTATTATTTTAAATAATTCGTTTTCTATTTCCTAATTATTGATGTTCTGTTTATTTTTAAATCCTTTTCCGTTACAGCCGTTTAATTAGTTAATTCATTTAAATTTATTATGTTGTTCTCCAATCACTTACTTTTAATTAATCTTACAATCAAATTTTCCAATGTGTAATCTATAAAAACCCATGTTTCTCATTAATTCAGTTTAATTTCAGAAATTAATTCGTTGTCTTTTAGCTCCCAAGACTTTCCCACAAACACCATTACAATATATTAATTCTAATACGATTAAGAAACTTAACTGTCTTAGATCGATTCATTATTAATTAAGATTTTAATTTTAAATATTGTATTTATTTCTTATTTTATCCTGACTTTTAAAATAAAAAATTCTTTCTGTACGATTTCTGGGCAGAGAGCACTAGTGTCTTCATTTTACAGATATTCTTCAGTCAGTTTAAGGAATAGAGCAGATTGTAAAGACTTAAATACAAACTTGGGAAATCAGGAGCTTACATCTCAGTTTTGGCATAAAAACAACAAATTATTCCCAAATTACTGATGCAGTTACTCCGATACTTAACCTGAAGAAGGCCCGAGGTTGACTGAGCCGAAATATTGTCAACGTATTCCACTCCGCAGAATAGGGAAATTGCTCAAAATTTTTGTATCATTCCATTTTTAAAATTCTAAATAGATCATCTAATTACAGACTACTTCACTGGAAGTCCCCTCCCTTATCCAAACTACAGGCGCACAGTTTTAAGTGATTTCAATGTGTGGCTAACGAAGGATAATCTATCAGATGATAACGTAAAAAACTCAACAATATCCGTACGTATCAACATGGCTATCGTAAGTATCCTCAGGTGCGCGATTTCATCTGAATGGAATGTATATCTCCTAGGGCTATGGACCATTTCTCCTTGGCCTTGATAACGAGACGGAAGAGCGGGTTCGAGGCGGGCCATTACGCTACTCGCTCCGTGCCCGGTGATGTCAGCCGAAAAACTCCCGCAAAATATAGGGAGGCGAACTTTTATTTCTCGGGCGTCTTCCATGCGTATGGGTAATTGTTTACGGGATAACCAGGATGTTTTTACAGGGTCTGAACGGCTTCGGGGCGATAAATGCCAAAGGATCAGAGGATGATGATCATGATGCACCTGCGCTAGAGGCGCGGTCTCACAAAACCCGAATGCCAAATGAGGTCGACAGGTATATGAATTCCAATACCAAAAAAAAATGACAACACGCAAAGGGTATTTATGTAATTAAGAACAACACCTTGAAGACACACGTAAAACTAAAAACTGATATTAATACAAATATCGACAGCTTAGTGATGATGGAAAAATTCCTTATAAAAAAGAATAGGACAAAATAAATAAATAAATAAAAAGGTAGTAGAAATCTATTATTTTAGATCTTTCATGTTTCCTGGTCCAGAACTTGAAGGCCTGGTTCACGAATTAAAAGTGAAATAGCCGTCCAGGGTTCCTAAACCACAGCTTCAAAGGTTTATACACTTTTAAATAAATTTCGATAAGTTACTTAAATTTAAGTAAAATTATGAAAATAAAAAAAAAATTATAAACCTTTGATATTTGTAATTTCATTTTTTTTAGCGTTTTATTTATTGCGAGAGAGGGAATATTTATTACAGTATACTCTCGATATCTCGAAAAATTATTTTTCCCCTTGATATCACATATTCATCTAATGTTAATTTTAATTCTTATGTCGAAGAGTTTTTACTCAAAACCTTGTTATGTCGAATATTTTTCGAAGTAAAAAATGAGTTTTTCCGAAAAAATCGCCGTTCAGTTGTGATGAAGTATGAAGTAGGGTATGAAGATGCTGTCCACATACTACGACGCTTCATGGAATGCTCGGAAAACGTAGAAAACGATATACTTGGAAATACTATAGATGGGTAACAGAACTTTGCTGTCATACCAATAGATAACAATGTAACAACACAATAATATGAACTAACTTAAAAAAAAAAAAACATGGTGTAGCGCATAGATGGCTCAGACGGGAAAAAAAAAAGTAAAATGATAAAAAACCAGGAAATAAGGAATGGTAGTGTACAGGAAAAACATTCTTTGAGTAATTTTCAACAATTCAAGACACTCAATGGCAAATCACTCCTTAACGTAATATTTTATCTTCTGCAACGACCATAAAACAGCTTTATTCATTTTATCATTTGCAGCCACTCCGTCAATTCAATTTTCTTGTCTTTATGTAAACAACGATTATATGATAAACCAACAGAGAATTCAATTTTTTTTTTTTTTCAATGACTCAAAAACGATATACTTTTTAGTTTCACCCACAGTTTGATCCCATCCCTTAAGTACTAATAAGGTGATTAAACGAACAGCAACTTTCACTTATTGGATCGATATCCACAATTGCCCTTGGTAGAGAAGAAGACACTTCCTTTCATGACTGCAAGCGTTTGATCAACCATCATCTCCGAAGGCGCAACGTCCAAGACTTGGCGGGTTTAATTATTTCATCGGGATATTATAAACTACATCAGCGATCGGCAACCTTTTTGTTGTAAGCGGGCCAAATATTTTACGTTGGGATTAGAGCGAGCCGCACTTGGGCCATATGTCATTACAGGATATATACTGAGTAAACCTGTAATATTTGTGTATAAATATTTTAGTTTTAAAAATAAAACGCTAATTATATATTTTTACGACATTTATTGTACGTAGTTCAAATGAAATAAAAACAATAAAATATCAACGATCCAAGTGTACTACTACGCCGACCGGTGTACTAACAATATTTATAACATCTGGTCACACTATTTCCGCGTTTAATGAAATATTCGGCATCAGACTAAAGGAATTACAAATATAATATCATCGCTGTTATATCAAAATGTCGTGTGTCAAAATCTATACTTTTCAGTAGCTACGAAAAGCTTGTGTTTTCATTTTGTATTAACCCTAAATACTTGATACATTTTAAACTTCGGTTGGCACATCACGCAATATATAGGTACTGAGAATTTCGTTTTATAGTGCACTGTTACTTATATATGATGTTTTGCAATTAGTTTTTTGTTTCTTTAACATGCGTTTTGTTTTTAATCTGTAACTTGAGGTTCTATCATCTGATCACATACAACAATTTGAGAGCAGATGTAGCTAACAAATACACGTGTTTTTCCTGAATAAAATTTTTTTGGTAATTTTGACATACGACATTTAAAATAACAGCGACGAAATATATAATTAAACCAAAATAATTACACGTATATAAATACAGGGTGAATCTAAAATAGCGGAACAAACTGCGGGGGGGGGGGGGGTCCCATAGCAAATGAAGTAAAAAAGGTCTGATAAACATATGATCGGAAGTGCAACGGTGCTGAATTATTCCAATCTAACGAAGCCAGACTACAATGGAAAGAATGGACATGAACAGTATCTTTATTGGTAGCATTGCTGAATCACACTGCCGTGTACTATGGCGTATGCGGTTACCGACTTTGTGGTATTGTACGAATAACATGTTACCAATAAAGATACTAATGAACAGTCCATTGAGTCTGGCTTCGTTTCTTTGGATTGGAATAACTCACCAACCATGCACTTCCGGTCATGTGTTTATCTGACCTTTTTTTTTTTTATACTTCATTTGGTGTGGGGAACCCACCCCCGAAGTTTGACCCCCTACTTTAAACTCACCCTGTATACGAGCTTCAAGAAGAAGCGTTCATCGGTTCAACAGATTTAGGAGAAGACTCATGCACGGACACACAGACGTATCTGACCCTCCCGAGGAAAAACAGACCTTAAATAAAACAGAGACAGTGTTAAGGAATTGCGGGGGTGGAGTACGTAAGAAGACCTCTTCATATTATTTGTAGATTTATACTGAAACACAGCATTAAGGAAGAAGGAAGGAAGTAAAGAAAACAGAAGAGCGCGTGCTATTTTTAGAGCTATCTGTTCTTGGGGCTAAGAGCGGGTGGCGAAGCATTGAAAACAAACATATCAATTTATCTTGTGTGGAGCAGCAGAAGAAGGAAAGAGCAAATGAGATGATTTTTAAGATGCTCTAAACCTATCACATATTATCCTTTCATCGTACATCCAAAGACCAAAAACGATAAAACTTCGAAAATGTAAGGAAAGTCATTTGTAAGTCTGATGGCGGAGGCCTTCTCCCAATTCGCTAATTCTATTGAATGCGCGGGAGAGAAGAGAATGAAGTGATGATTATTCCACCCTTCTTCCGCCTCTGGGGAAATTTGGTCTCCGGTTTATGCAAATTCGGAACAGGGGGAATCTGAATATTGTGATTCCGAAATACCATCCGGAGACGTCCTCTCAATTTTTAAGCTCACCTCTCGTGTGAAACCGCGAAACAATTAATGACGACCCACTTTGTTAGAATTTCTTCCGATATACTGAAACATACATCAATATCCGGATACTAATATTAAAGCTTGAAAAATAAATTGCCAATTTATTTTTCATTTTTCGTTTAAAAAATAAATAATGAAATTTAGAATTATTTTCCGCTAACCTTAAGAAAATTTCTCAACAACTCAAAAGACTTTGTGACGTCATTAAAGTAACTTGAGTATTAAATGAAACGCCACTTGAAGATCCATAATGCCGGCCTTTCAGACCAACATCTGAATATTATTTTAAAATAGCCAACGGATTTTTTAGCTTTTAAGACCAAAGCTGATATTTACAAAAAAATATTTGTATATCTATTACGAATCAATTGTAAATATTGATTCCTATTGAGTACAAAAGCTCCGTAATCGTTTACTGAAACTCGGCGATGTTTTTTCGATCAAACGCTTTTCTATTGATTTCGTAGTTGTGTCGGTACGAGATGAGGCGACCGGGGCGTAAACAAAAGCCGAGGCCTGTCTGCGGAGCTTTATTGGCGAACAAATCGTTCTTCAATTGACCCCAGAAGATGAAAATCGATTGACACTGGGAGGACATGAGGGGCTGGGGGGAATCTGGGAACTGCTAAAGATTGCACACGTCGAAATGCATCCATCACTCTTACGATATGCTAGTCTCGAAGTATTTCTAGATAAATATTCTTCTTCCTTCATCCGGTTATCAAACCTGTATTTTCTTATTATAATCGGGGAGAAGGTGGTAATATGGAACAGGGTTGTAATATGAAACAGCAATTTTTGTGCAAGTAGCTGCTGCTATCATCCGCTCTAATTTCTATCGCTGGTTTTCCTTTTAGCCACCTAGAGGTAGGTAACTTCAGTATTTCGTTGTGTATGGTTATGAGAAGAAGTAGTGTGTTTTCGTAAGCCTGAAAGTTTTTACAGGGTAAGATTCAACAAAATTTCTGGTACTGTTATTAATACGAATGAGGTTTTGCTTATATTGTAAATCATTATTAATTAACTGCACTACAAAATGATGTATTCAGTACTTAAGAATTAATATTTTATTACTGAGAATGGATCAGTCAATTTCCAAATGGCGACTGGTGGTAATATGAAACAGGTGTTCCATAATACAACCTCACGATGCCAAGAAGCAAATTAGGACCTGAAAAGAAGGGACTAAGGCAGAAATGGCGTCAAGAAGATATGGTAAATGCAAAAAAACACCAAATCAGCAGATTTTTGCTCATGAAAGACTTGCAATTTTTAATTGAGCGTTTTCTTTCAATTATAAAGTGTTCAGCATTAATTTTTACTTTTTCTCTGTAGTTTCTATATTTTCTATTGATGTGAAGCAAAACAATGCATTAAAGTATCAACAATAAATTATTTTTTTACTATAATAGCAATAATAAAGAAGTATTGTTGCATTTTAACATCTGTTTCATATTACAATCCCAGTTCAACAATTCATTTTTTTGTAGAATGTTCTAAATAACTGTACCTATTCAAGATTTAAATATTTATTTAAAAATGTGTGATATTTATCTCACACGATATATATACTAATGCTACTGACGATTTTTATACTTTAGAGCCACTTGAAATTCAAAATTTTGTCAAAAATAAAAAAAAGTGGTCGGTATTACCACCACCTCCCCAACTATTTGTAATTTTAAATAGAGATTAAAACTTATATATATATATATATATATATATATATATATATATATATATATATAGCGATTATCTATAAGAACTAAGCCTAAATTTCCTTCAATAAAAATGTAATATAAATCGTCTCTATAAAATAATGGATTGACATAATCTTAGCTAATTCACCCCACGACCTTTCAGTACGATGGTATAAAGTGATTTAGTTAAATTAGTAAATAGTCAAGATAAAAGAAAATTAAGCATTAATTTCTTAAATGTAACGTAGCAAATGATTTTGTTCTAACGCATTATATAAACATATAGTCCGACCACGATAACGTGACGATTCGACGTCAGCACTAGTCCCATGACATCAGCACTAGCCTCTCTCAGAGGTTCCAAAGAATATTACGTTAGAGCTATAAGACAAAATTAAAAACAAAACTTTAGTTTTAATTTTAGTCCACCATTTTCCAATTTCTTTCGGAAATAATCTTCAACCTGTAAAATAATTTTTCGAGCACCTTTGTAAAGTACTCTGGGGCGACATTTTGAGAGAAATTAATAGAAACCTGTGCTTTGAGGCGCGCTTGTTTGTGATTGGCTGAAGACCAGATACGTCATAATCACGTGGGGTTCCTTCCGATCGTCATGTTATCGCGGTCGGCCTATAACTGTAATGTAATTTTCATTGAAGATGAAATATCTAAGAACTTAGGTTCCACTTCAAGAACTTTTAAATATTTTCATCTTTTAGAAAAAACAAAATATTTATTATAAAAATTTAAAAATTATAATGATGGTTTGGACATGTTCAATACAGACACGTTTTATGCCAAATAAGGATTTTTTTTTTCTTTCTTTTTTAATCACACTGTGCAGTATTAATGAGCCAAATATTTCATACAAAATATTTCCGTAATATATCATAAATGAAATGTTGTTGTAACCAAATTTGGCGAAATTCATCAAAAGCTTGTTTTTCATAACCGAACTGTTGAAAATTCGGTAAAGGCGCTTGAGCTAAGAGCCTCGTCAATTTTTAATGATTCTAACGGCGCTGTCAGTTCCAACGTTCAGTAGGGCTAACACGATTCAGCAAAAGCCGTGTAGTCCATCCAACACGGCGCATGTGCAAACTAATGATGCCATCAGTGACATATTTCAATTCTGTGCTTTTATTGGTTGGATTTCCGAAAGACATGCGTTGAATGTCCTGTCGTGTTCTACCCCGGCAGTCTTATCAAACACCAGACATGACGCACGAACAGGTTGGATGGTGTTCGCCTAGCTTTACAGTCTCATTCTTAATAATAAAACAAAGCATTAACTTTTTTTTTATTTACTTATTTATTTTATATTTTTTTTTAATTGTTATATTTACATTATACACGATTTAAATGTTTTCTGATAAACCTTTGTAGGCTGCGCCACATGCCCCCTGGTGGTGACTACGTGAACTAGAAACATTTTTCTCACGATTGCACTCCCCATGACCCATAAGCCTACAATCCAAAGTTTGAGATCGATGCTCCTAATATTTATCAACTTAGGGCACTTCAAACACCTCACGTTATTTCTTGGATATCTAGTATTTGACTGTTTATCCTAAACATAAGAAATTGAAAATGTTTGAAAGGAAAAATTGTAGCAGTCCTACCCAAGCTTTTTATACTTCGCACCCTTTTTCCCCACATCCTTTTGAAATTTGGTAAATATCTCGGAATCCCCTCCTGCACTCCTAAAAAATAAAATTAAAAAAAATACCCATGCGTCCCCTTATTAAGAAATGGGATATTATAGGATAGGAAGGATGAAAATATATAAATACAATCTTTTAAAGAATGAAATGGAAACTCAGTTTGGTGCTGGGATTCTCAAACTAGATTTCGTGAATCTTCGGAGATCTCCGAGCTGTCACAAGAGGATTCTAAAATCGAAATGTCGAATTTACAATAAAATTAAATCATAGTTTTTGTATGCTTCAATTGAAGGAATATGTTTAGCACGTCTAAAAGTTGTTGTCTGTACTATTACGTTGATTTTTTGTAATCTTAAAATTACCCGACACTTAAGTATCTCCATTTTTTTTTATTTTTTTTTTTGATACACTAGGCCATTCCCCTGTCTCCCCCTGGTAAGTATGAGATAATCCAAGAAGAATCGATTCGAAGCGGTTATGGCAAAAAATGATATTTTATTCCTTTTTGAATAAACTCATTATTTGATAGCGCGCGCCATTGTTGACGTAGAGAAGCTAAAAAAATGAACACTGAAATTTAAATTTTTATCTAGTAGGCTACAGTTAATGAGTTATTTTCTTTTTTCTCTGGCTCTTCTCTCATCACACACACACACACACACACACACACACACACAAAGGGAGTGATAAGAAACAATAACTTGAATGTAGTCCCCGTGGCCTAATGGATAAGACGTCTGACTTCGGATCAAAAGGTTGCAAGTTCGAACGTCGCGAACGTTTCATTGTAGAAATTTTTTCACAGGAAATTAAAAATTGCACCGGACAGACAGACAGACAGACAGAGAAATAAAAGATTTTAGTATTATAGATTGGTATAGATGAAATCACAAACGGACAAAATGTATGTTTTCGGATAAATTTAAAGGCACCACGAATTCAAATGTGTTCTAATTTGATTCAGATAGTGAATGTTTAACAAACTTTATTGATTGTTAACTGGACCATACAAACAAAAAGCTGAAATAACTTGGAATCAATTTGTAATTAGCCTAAAATTAATAACAATGTTTCGAAGTGCTTTATTGGTTATTTTAGTGAAGACAACAACACTTGAGGTGTTTCGGTAATGGCGGCCTTCCATATATTTGAAATTAAAGTAATTAATGTCGATAAATTAAAAAACAAAATAATGTAGATTCCAAAATATTTTCTGCTTTAAAGAAAATAAATTAAAATGTCTGTGAATAAATTGAATAGAACGCAGTGACAACGAATTTTAATTGCTTCGCGGAAACCAATGGCAGAGAAACGGTCATTTTTATTATCTCATTGATCGGACGATCAATTAATTATTAAATTAACAAAAATACTGCGCTTGCTTTTTTTTTTTAATCGCATAAAAACAAATTCCTTTATTATCGCTGGAAATACACTACAACTTAACGATATCAACATCTGTAAAATAATTTATTTCATTTAATAAATTTGTTAAACCTTGATAAGTACAATTTTACATTATTTATTTCTGATACAAAAATGTTAATATTTTATTTATCAATTTTTTTTTTGAACGGCTATATTTTGCTAAATTCAACAATTTTTGTTCTCATTACTATTTGTTTACAAATAAACCATTTATTTATTTATTAATTTTTTTATTTATGTATCTTCCCTTAGGAACTTGTCAGGACAAAATTCCATCAAACACCTGTTTGTTTGTTTTTTAATTTACGTAACTTTGTTTTTAAAATAAAAAAAAAAAAGAGGAAGCTAATAAACATTGTACAACTTTGTACAAATACCCAAATAAGATATATATATATATATATATATATATATATATATACAAATAAGATATATTTTATTAGATGCAACCATAATTTTTAGTAAAATTGTAATAAAAAATATTTTTGATTAGAAGTTGTGTAATAAGAAGTCCCAAGTATTTTCGTCTAAAGCAGGCCTGGTTAAACTAAACTTCAGAAGATGATAGAAAACCCAAGGATATATAAGAGAGAAGATTAAGAAGAAACAAGCACGCGAGTTTAGAGGTAAACACAATTTCGTTTTAAACGGGTTCTTTAAAATGTAGTTCAAGATAATACGACAGATAGGAAATAACTCAATGGTTGATGACAATTTTGCCTAGGTTTCTCCCAAGTCGAATAACATCCTTTTTTATGCTTTCGTACTTTCAATCAATCTTAAAAACCAATAAACAGAGGAGGTTGTTGAGAAAGGGAAATTGTGTGGGGGTGGGGGTTGTAACAGGTGTGCTTGGCTGAGTCTTTGGGCAGGAGATGAACTAAATTTCACACACAGTATTTTTTTCCGGCTGTACCGCAACGGCGTAGCGTTCGTTCTCCATTGTTTTCTTGCAATCGCTTGTGAGTTTGTCCGAATCGAAAGCGCCGTTGGCTTCCGTTGGCGAGACAGCCGTAAGCC
This sequence comes from Thereuonema tuberculata, assembly GCA_023159025.1. Lineage (NCBI taxonomy): Eukaryota > Metazoa > Arthropoda > Chilopoda > Scutigeromorpha > Scutigeridae > Thereuonema > Thereuonema tuberculata. The sequence continues at coordinate 1,862 of JAFIDM010123957.1, read as the reverse complement.
TTCGATCGGACTCACAATGGAGAATCTTCGGGATTTAACGAGAAGCATTTTACGGAACTCGGCGCATAATAGAGCCCCTATTAAAAAAAAAAAAAAAAAGAAGAGAGATAATCAGGACGAAAGAAGGAACGCACGCGCAACCACTTTCAATTAATATCCGTTTCCGATAAGAACTAGGCCTAATTTTACTGATTAATTTTCGTAAACAAAAGAGTCAGAGTTGTTGGCGTGCGATGGACAATAAAACATTCGTCCCATCCCATCTTACTCACCTTAACCCTAAAAAGTTTCGTTCGAAGTGTTTTCAGACGTAATTGAAATGAAACAATTCTGTCGACAGATGTCGCTACAGTTTGCCTACATCCGGGAATTTGTTACTATAATTTTTTTTTTCTTTGTCTTCTTTTTTATTCTGCTTTTCATATTTATTCTCCGTTTTAACAATACTTCAGACTCGTCTTGCTTGTTGTAGTATATACATATCACGCTAAAAACGTTGGACCAATTTTCGTAACATTTGCAGGCACCTCTAAAATAAATTTGTTAATTAAATAAAACAGACACACATATCACAATCCTTATAAAAAACTCCAAAACACTGCACCACAGACCAATATTTCGTCTTATTTTTCAAAGACTTCCTCAAGGTTTATTGATAACATAAGGAAGTCTTTGAAAAATAAGACGAAATATTGGTCTGTGGTGCAGTGTTTTGGAGTTTTTTTTATAAGGATTGCGATAAACAAATAGAAGAATCTAAGATTTTACAGACACACATATGTTAACCGCATCCCCACTTGTAAGTTAAAAGTTCTGATTAATTTTTAGAACGAATAACGTTCTCTATAATTATAAGGATATTACTACAGCTCGCTTAAACAATGCATTTAAATTTTATTCAAAGACTTTGCAATAAGATACGTTTTTCCAAGGTTGTGGTAAGGTCTTTGGTATTGTTTTTCCTTTAATACCGACGCGCCTACCTTTCCTTAAACATGTATTACTTACTTAGAACTTTACGACAACTCAGGGAAGGCGATTTTCGAACGCTAATGTTAACGAACTGTGTTCTTTAAGCTAACACGTAAGAAATACGCAGACGTAATTGCAGAATTGTGAGTTTCACACATATTTCATTACATATAGAGGAAACTAACAACTTATGTCTATAAGGATAAATATTAAGATGGTACACGATTCAATTGGCTGTACAGTTGTACATAAGCTCGAAAAAACGAAGCTAAGATGTGTACCCAACGAGAACCTATCAATTTAAAGCCTAAAGAAAAGAAAATTACTGTACATAAACTTTTAAAGTACGTACTCTCTTACTTAACTAGCTGTGCGGTTTGTGACAAGACATGGGAATGGCTTCATTATTCAATCGCTGTATGTCAAAATTTTTTACTGTAAGACGGTTGCTACAATTGCAGTTACATAATGGATTTAATAGCTCGCTTTGCATCTGCTTGTTTTGGCGCCAATCCCAGTATTCAACAATACCGAAGGCAATGACCAATTGAGTTCACTTCTGCCGTACTGCATTGCAAAAAATATTCGAAACTTCCCTACCAATTTCAGATGATTTCCGGTTAATATTATTTTTATATTATTATTATTTTGCTTTGCTCCTTACCTTTTGGGAGAAATAGTTTTGGAATTATTGTGATTGTAGACGGCGGAAACGCGTATTTGAAGTTAAAACTGCATTCTAACAAGTCTCCCCAGTTCGTATTACAACAAACGTAAAATATCCTCTAAATGTATAACACTACACGACGTAAAATATCCTCTAAATGTATAACACTACACGATGTAAAATATCCTCTAAATGTATAACACTACACGACGTAAAATATCCT
>JAFIDM010123801.1:0-16750 GCA_023159025.1 Thereuonema tuberculata | reverse complement strand
CCTTTGAAGTCAAGATAAAAACAGCTACTGTTATTGTTCGTCAGCTTGTCATGGCAATGGCTTAAGCGACCTTAATACAATTTTGGTGTTAACCACGGTCCTCATACAAAACGGAATTGAATTTCAAAAAAAATAAAACCATGTAGTGAGAGGCTTAACTAACAATTTTCATGCTCATCCAAAAGCATATTTTGTTATTTTGTTGAAATCTCAATATCTACAGATATATACAGTGTGGTGGGAAGTTCCCGTATCCCTAATGTATTATTTATTTGGACCATATTTTTTTATGGTTATGTTAATTTACACATGTTACAAACATGGTTAATCCCACAGCTTGAAGACGGGAATATCATAGAACGCGTATGGCTACCTGCTCACTTCGCTCTTACTGTGCACGGGTTTCTTCATGAACATTTTCGAGGACGCTGGATTAGTCGCGGTACTCCAGCATCACCAGCTCCATTGAAATGGCCATCACGAAGTCCTAATTTCACGACGCCTAAATAACTCATTGTGACGAATCATCAAGGCCTACGTGTCTGAACATCGTTATGCTACAAATGAAGAATTGGGCAATGCAGTCGAGGACGCATTTCGAACCATCACACCGGATATGCTCCAAAAAATGTCAAGTAGGACGTGGCGGCGAATGAACTCTGTAAACAACATGATGTCGAACATAGATGCATTAGACACTTAATGTGTAAATATTTCCTTAAAATACGACTACCAATGAAGGGATACGGGAACTTTCCGGCCACACTATATAACCATTAAAATATATATTGAAGATGTGACTGAATAGATAATTTTGCTCTTGACTTACTCTGAATGTATATGTAAAACATTTTAAACTTAAACGCTTTACAGCCATGAAACTTAAGAATATAATAATTACGAATACGAATTAAGAATTACGAATAATTACGAATTATGAATATAATTACGAATATAAATGCCTCATAATTACATAAGAATAGAAAGAGAATTCTCATGAGATGAGAAAGATTCTTATGCAAGATTCTCATGCGACGAGAAAGAAATTGTCCGATTTAGAAAAAACAACATTTTAAAGTAGTATCTTTTAAGAATTCTCAGACTTTGAATGATAAGGGGAACGGGTCAGAACATTTCACATCCCTGAGGCTGGATTTTAATGGAGGGACTGAGAATTTATCCCTTACTTGCCGTTGTTTTTCAAGTTGAATAACACATTCTGAGTGTATTTAATGTAGACAGTTTTGAATCAATTGCTTGAGTACATCCTCAAGATATCTCTTCTGAATTAAATGTATATTTCTTTACATACAAAAAAGTCTTGAGGCTAATGTATACCATACAAATAAGTCTTTATTTCATGAAGAGAGTTATTATATTATTTGTTGATTTGGAGTGTAAAAATAGATATTTTATTAATTTCGCATAATTTTATCGACAGGATTCAAGAGAAACAAAAGGTTTGTTACGGTTTGTCATTTGACACCACCTTTTCATTTCTTGTTATGCGATTCTAAAACTTTGCATCACAGGTTTGTCGAAGGTTACTCCAAACGTTTAACATCGTATAACATGAGTTCAGTAATCATTAGTTTTTGTCTTAAGTCATTGTAAATCAGTATATTGTTTTTTGTAGAATAAGTGTAAATGAATACGCTAATTTCATTTAAACCCATCAAATGAACTGCAGTTGTATCTTGTATTTTAGATCAATTTTAACCACTAAATTTGTGCCATTATGGATTCTGTTCCCTTTTCCTTATTGCTCCAGATATTTACTAATTACTTTCAATTTTGTGATTACTTTTCCATGTATAAATTCCAATACTTTAACATTTCTGTAAACAGCACACACAAATGTTTAATTTAATTAAGGAAAATAATAATTTTATATTACAAAAAATCTTACACAAAAGATTGCTTTTACGTAATTAGAAAGTGTATTTTTACCTCATTTCAGGCAGTTCCATCTGAGGGATCGTTATCCGTTCCTGCCTACCCATGCCTCAATGGCGGCTTAGCGGTTTGCTCAAATCTGCCGTCCACGACCAAATTGGCAATCCTTGAACAGTAAGTCATATTGGAAATCGTAGTCTCAATTCTCCAACGACTATTTGGAAGAAAAATTAATAAAAATCCATTTTATCATAATTTTTAGGTAAGTCATCTTCGCACACGTTAAAAGTATTTTAAAGTTATAAAAACTTAGTACATATTTTTTGAGACTGTTTTACGATGTCACAATTTTTAAACCTTTTCGTTGAACAACTGTATATCTTGAAATATAAGTCGTAGACACATCCTATAGTGCTTTATTTATAGCAAATTTACTAGCCTTTAAATTTGAGTCGTATAACGTTTGTTCTATTATATTAGTTTAGGAGATATTCAACAAAAATTGACGAAACATCACAATTTTCATACATTGAGAAAATCGTCATTTTTTGTACGTCTGTGTCTCGGTCACTATTCAAGCTACTGATGTGGTTTTGAGCTCAAACTGTGACAAAGTTACTCAACAAATACAAATTTGAGAAGGAAGGATAAATTTAAGTAGGGATATTTTTTTGGTAAAAAAAACCGTTCAGGAGATATTGTGTCAAAAAATAGAAAAGATCCAAAATTTTGATGTTTTGTTGATATCATGTGGCGCGCGGAAGTCGAAAAATTGGAATTTATCGTATAAGCCCAACACTAACAACATATCCAAAAATCAAAACTAACCGACCTTTTGCAAAGTAAACCCCTTTTTTTTGACGGATTTACTGGACAATTACGCATTCTTGAAATGTTTTGGTAATCCCATAAAACGATGACTCCGCTTCAAACTGGAAATAACATCATTTCTCATTGTTAATCCGAATAATTTTGAAGGATAATGTAAAACTCATCAAAGTTTATAATAGTTTTCACTGAATAAGCAGATTTGAATACAACACTTATCAATCAGCTAAATTATTATTCTTTAAGACGTGATCGTCTTCATACAGCTTAACTTAAAAAAAATACAATATAGTACCAAAAAAAAAAGCTTAAAATTGTTAGGCAACCAACCTTTCTTATCCAAATATTTTCTGTGATACAAAAATTAAATTAAACAATATCCAGTTTTTTAAATAAAATTATACTATCCGGCCACTTTATTAGGTAGATCTACTTAGTAGCGTGATGGGCCTCCTTTAACTCTCAAAACGGACTGAATTCGTCGAGGCATGGATTCCACAAGAAGCTGAAAAAGTTGTTGGGGTGTTGTATACCATGCAGACATGAGTGTGTCACGCACTTCCTGAAGAATGGGGCTGAGATCCGGGGATTGGGCGGGCCACTGCAGCAAGGAATAGTCATCGTCATGTTCCTCAAACCATCCCATAGTAATGTGGGATTTGTGCACCGGCACATTATCCTGATGGAAGGAGCAATCTGCATGAGGATAAACTGTTAACATGTACACTCTAGCATCCCTGACGTGCCTCCAGAGCTATCAATGAATAGAACGTGTGCCATGGAAACATACCCCACACTATGACACTGCCCCCACCGGCTTGTAGAGTTGTTGAGACACAGCACTAATGCGCACAGCTGGGATGTACCTAATAAAGTGGCCGAACACTGTTTTTTATATCTGTTAAAATTTTCAAAAATAGTATTTGCAATAGTATTGAAGAGGTATATATTTGCAAATCAAATTCTCTTTAATTTTTCTAATAGAAGCCTGACATTCTTCCGGACATACAAGTGGATGTTAAGCACAGCTCTGTCTTCATCCATCACAGGGAATATCATCTCCCTAACAGAGAATAATCGCTCGATTACGATTACTAGCCAGACTAATCAAGAGGTAAGAAGAAAGTTCTCAAATAGCAATAGTTGCATATGTTATTAGATTATCTTATGGACTTGGGCATTTAAAACTTTGAGGTTTTAAACTCAGAATTCGCAGAGGCAATAGTTTTAAATTAGAAAATTGAATTAAAAAATTAACTTCAAAGTAAGTTCAATTCGATTACTTTGAGTATCATAGTGTACACGAAACCATAGCAACCCCGTACATATTTCATTTTCTACAAATGATTATAAAATATGAAATTTAGTTAAAAGGAAGAAATAAGAAAACCTAAAGAAAAAGCATTCAAGTGAGTAGGATTCGAAACCGGATTATTGCAGCCACACCACAATACCAACCACTTACAGTCACACTACGAATAAGACATTAATATCTGTTAGATGTTGATAATACTAGAGGGCTGTCCAAAATGCTGCACGAGGTGCGGCCCGCATTGAGCTTTGATTTTGAAGAGCAAAAAAAAACAATAATTTGAATTCGTATTAGACATTTTAATTCTATCACTAATCGATAATCTGATAATTTTGTTTAGGTGTTTTGACATCACTGTATAGTCACGTGTTTTAAAATTGTTAGGTGTCAAAGAAGCGTTCTCACACTGTTGCTCCAACGCGTATACTCCGAGAACTCACGGGGAATTATTAATGCACAATTAGTGATCGTTTGTTTAGCCATCGAGGTTGTGTAGCTCTCCAAATAATTTAATATATAAACTGTATTTATTATTCAGGATGCGGCACTCGGAAAAATCTTTTTTTGTTTAATGCGGCCGTCGGATTTAAGTTGGACAGATCTGCTTTAATGTATTATCACGAGACTGGAACAGGAAGTGAAAATCGTATTTATTCCCTACTTCAAGTTATAAGCTTTCCAAAATAGTATCACTCAATTTTATCGACTTATAGTTGGGCTGTAGAGATGTTTTAGGATAGATTGACAGAACGATCTTAAAAGCTCTTTTTCAGTTTGTGTACAGGGGGTCACTAGAAAGATAGGTCGTAAAACTATTTTTCCTTTTTTTTTAATTTTTACTCGGAAATATGATTAGCTTTTTACATAATTTTATAGGTGTTTTACCAAGAACAGTACAACATTTAGGGTGAAAGAGCCGAAACTTTACTTAATAACAGATCACAGATAAATAAATATGCCCGAATATGTTTAATTCACAGTTCATTGTGAAATAAGTAGTTTATACATGAATTTTAGGGAACTTTCATGTATGCTTCTATAATGAAAGCAGTATTGTCCATTTTTTGTTATATGCAAATGGACAATTTTAAGAAATTAATGAAATAACTATGAGAATTAAATAAAAGTTAAGTAATCCGTAATAGTAAAATATGCTGATAAAAATAAAAAGAAGACAAAAAAAAAATAAATAAAATTTGAATCTGCATTTCATTTCGAAGTAGATGACTCAGCTTGTGCATCGCATATTAAAGTGCCCTTCTGTGATTTGGCAGTAAACAGCACGTAATTTAAAATTCTAAGGGTTTGAGGCCAATATTCCACTGTCTTTTAGTCGTTTTGATTGTATTTACTTTGATAACTTAATGCTGAAATAAGAAATGCAAATGAAGACTTAAGACATTGGAAACAGAACGACTTTGAAATATTTTATAACGGCAACGGAACGATACGATAATGAGTTCGATTACGTTCTTTAAGAATTTCAATTTTTTTCTTTGTGATATTATTATTTATTATTATTATTATGTAAAAGTTTGAAACCTTTAGTTTCCACGCAAACACAACATGCGCGTCAAGGACCAAAGTACATATTGCCAAGTCTAACGACGCGGGCAAGAATGGTTAGGGATATGTGATGTGTCCATAAATTTCCTACTATGCGTGTTGTGTTGAGTATCACAACCTTCTGGAGTTGTGCATAAGTGTTTTCGTGAAGTCCTCGAGTGCTGAGACTGTGGTGCAATGTTTGAGACACCCGACCTGTGGCGGACAGAATGATCGGTACAATACGTACTCGGTCCTTCCTCCACTGCTTTTGGAGCTCGTGTGATAGATCGGTGTATTTACTGTTCTTGTCTGTATGAGTTTTCTGCTTGTTCTTGCTGATAGGCACTGCAATATCAATGAGATAGGTCTGTTTGTTGACCTTATCAACAAGTGTGATGTCAAGTCTGTTGTGATGTCTGGTTTTGTCTGGGGATGGGACGGTCCCAGTACAGCTTATGTGAGGGGGTGACACTAGTATGCTTTGTGGTGTGTATTTATAGTATGGGACCGTGTTCTTAATATGTGAGTGTTTGTGCTATCTGTTGATGAACGATCGACGCTACCTGATTGTGTCAGTGGAGGTAGTCTATTTGGGAGAGAAGGGGACAGCCTGACATTGTGGTCGATCGTCTCATGCGTTCTGTGGCATTTCCTGCATGCGTCGTCAAGTGTGTTTGCGTCGTATAGAATGTGTTTCTTTTTTATTGCGTGGGAGCGATGACTTGGTCCTGTATCGTGATCATGAACTCGTCTGAGTTCGTGGCGATGTCTCCGTGGAGTTCCTTACGAATCCATGATTCACGCAGCTGCTGAGTGTGGGTGTTAGGGGTTTTGAGTGTTGGAGAAAGGTTTTCGAGGGTCAGGGGTGTGAGGTGTCTCTCAGCCTTGACTATGGCTGAGTGAATTGAGGAGTATTGTGCTCTTTGGCTGTGCTCCCTAAGTGTGTGTACTTGTTTTTTGTGTAGGGTGATGAGGTTGATGACTCCTCGACCACCCTTTTTCCGGAGAAGAGCCTTCCAGTTGAGCATGTTTTAGTGCTTTCTGTATGTCTGCGGGGGTAATATCAAGAAAAGACATGAAGGGTAAGTGTTCAGTGAGTTGTTGTTCCTCTGTTATCCATGGTGCTTTGTCATTGTGGGGGATAGGGTTTGACCTCAGAGACGACCAGTATTCATGGAATGCCTCGCTAGTGGGAGTGTTTGTGTTGTGTGTAGTAGAGGAAGATTCAAGGGATCTGTAGAATTTTTCTCATTGTGTTGTTTGCACTGTTTGTATCTTTGTACTCTGTTTGAGAGTGCACTCAGTTTTTGTTTTAGTGTGTCGAGATTTTCCTGAACCTGGGTATGATAGTTTGAGTGTGAGGGGCGAGTGTTTGTGCTTCCTATCCTCGGACGTAAGTTTGTTTTGTGTGATGGTCTTCTACTGTTGGGATATTGTTAAGGTGTTGGGGATAGTGTGTGCAGATGGCATATGACTGTGTAGAGTTGTTGTAATATGTGTACTTTGGGGAGTGGCGGCCTGTGTGGGGGTCTGTGCCTGCGTACTGTGCTAGTGCAGCGTAGAAATGATCATGTTCTGCTTGTAATACGTCATTAGTTGTATTGTTGCAGCATGCATACTGAGGGTAGAAATTGTTTCTCGTTTTCCATAAAGGTAGTGCCTTCTGGTGTGGTGTCCTGTGGTTGGATTCAGCGACTTCGTCCCTAATTTGTGCAAGTATGCATGGGGGAATAAGACTGCTAACTACTATGGAACGTCGCTGATCCGTTACCCGCTGATCACTAAGCCCTAACGATGAATAACGTGTTACGAATGCGTGGTTTAGTGGCTGTCTGTATTCTGTGAAATGAGTCCCTAACTGTGTAACGGTGTAGAAGTCGTCCATAAGATACCTGGTTCATCTGCGATGACAACCGGATGCGCTGGCGTGGGTCCCAGCCTGGGTGGTCGCCTGCTCTGACACAGACGAAATACTTCCGACCGTTCTGGCTTGATGTGTTGCCCGGATATTGTGATAGCCATACTACGGAATGGAGTGCCACTTTCTCCACCACCACCTGTGGCAAACTGTTGTATATTTTTCGAACGGAGGCCTCTGCCTAGCCCCAGAATGCGGGTGACTTTATCCTGAGCCACACCTGATGCAGCAAAATCAATACCAGAACAAGAACTCATCATAGATTGTTGAACCCTTAAGCCTACCCTAAAGGGTAGTTCTCACCCCCACCGCGAGTAAGTAGAGTCCATGGGGGCATTATTTTTATTATGTTTGTATGTTTCAAACCTTGGGTTTCCCCAGCAAAAACAATATGGCGGGTCAAGGACCAAACCACATATTGTGGTTGTGTCCATAAATTTCCCAACTATGCATGTAGTGTTGAGTACCACAGCCTTCTGCAGTTGTGCATAAGTATTTTTGTGAAGTCCTAGTGTGCTGATACTGTGGTGCAATGTGTGAGGCACCAGACTAGTGGCAGACAGAACGATGGGTACAACACGTACTCGATCCTACCTCCACTGCTTCTGGAGCTCGTGTGCTAGATCAGTGTATTTACTGATCTTGTCTGCGTGAGTTTTCTGCATGTTCTTGCTGATAGGCACCGCAATATCAATTAGATAGGTCTGTTTGTTGACCTTATCAACAAGTGTGATGTCTGGTCTGTTGTGATGTATGGTTTTGTCTGTGTGAATGGGGCGGTCCCATGATAGTTTATATGATGGTGACTCTAATACGCTTTGTGGTATGTACTTGTAGTACGGGACCGTGCTCCTAATAAGTGACTGTTTGTGTGCTAGTTGTTGATGAACAATCGACGCTACCTGATTGTGTCGGTGGAGGTAGTCTGTTTGAGAGAGAAGGGGACAGCCTGATATTACGTGATCGATCGTCTCATGTGTATTGTGGCATTTCCTGCATTTGTCATCATGTGTGTTTGCATTGTGTAGAATGTGTTTCTTGTAGTTGCATGTGGAGATGACTTGGTCCTGTATTGCGATCATGAACCCTTCGGTCTCCCCAAACAGCTCACCACTCGTCTGCCATCTGTTCGACGCTTCCATGTCGACATGAAGCTGGCAGAGTTCGTGATGATGTCCGCCATGGAGTTCCTTACGAGCCCATGATTCACGCAGCTGCTGAGTGTGGGTGTCAGGGGTGGTGAGTGTTGGAGAAGAGTTTTCGAGGTTCAGGGGTGTGAGGTGTGTGTCAGCCTTGACGATGGCTGAGTGAAGTGAGGAGTCTTCTGCCCTGTGGTGGAAATGTTCCTCAAGTGTATGTACTTGTTTTTCGTGTAGGGTGATGAAGTTGATGAGTCCTCGGCCTCCCTCCTTGCGGGGAAGAGTCATCCTTTCCGTAGCGGACTTGGGGTGGTGCATGTTGTGTTTCGTGAATGTAGTGCGTGTTGCGCGTTGTAGTGCTTCGAGTTCGGTGTTTGTCCATGGAATTATGCCGAACGAATATGTTAGTGTGGGAACGGCAAAAGTGTTGATAGCTTTAATTTTATTTCTGGCGTTGAGTTGTGTTTTGAGGATTTTGTGAACTCTAGCAAGGTATGTGTTCTTCAGTGCATTTTTGATGTTTGCGTTGTCAATGACTCGCGCTTGCTGGAAGCCCAGGTACTTGTAGGTCTCTCCCTGTTCCATGGATTGGATGGCCAAATCATGGTCCAGTTCAAAACCCTCCAAATTCGAAGTCTTCCCACGTATTATGTGTAACTTGCGGCATTTGTCAATTCCAAATTCCATCCCAATGTCTTTGGTGAACTGTGTTGTGACTTGTAGTAAATTAGTAAGTTGTGCACTGTTTGTGGCGTAGAGTTTAATATCATCCATGTAGAGTAAGTGTGTGATTTTATATGGTGTCAGAGTGCCTGAGGTAAGCTTATAACCGTGTTTTGTGTTATCTAGTATATGACTCAATGGATTCAAGGAGAGGCAGAACCAAAGAGGACTAAAGCAGTCTCCCTGGAAAATATCTCTCCTTACGGGAATGGGATCTGTAGTGATGGAGATGTTAGAGGTGCGTAGGTGTAATGTTGTGTTCCAACTCTTCATCGTGGCAGCTAAGAATGCCGTGATCTTGGGGTGTATTTGGTAGATATGAAGAGTGTGTAGGAGCCAGGAATGAGGGACAGAATGAAATGCCTTCTTGTAATCGATGCATGCGATATGTAAGCTCCTATTCTTCGCGCTTGCCTGGCGCAGGATTACAGAGTCAATAAGGAGTTGCTCCTTACAACCCTGGGAATTCCTGCGACAGCCCTTCTGCTGTTCGGAAAGAATGTTATGTGTCTCGATGTGTGTGTAGATCTTGTCTGCGAGGCAGGAGGTGAGGAGTTTGAAAGGTTTGGGGAGGCAAGTGATTGGGCGGTAGTTTGCTGGTTGTGCTGTTTCAGTGTTCTTGCTCTGTAGGTATGTGACACCCTGTGTGAGGAAACGAGGCATATGTTCTGGGTGTTGGATTACGTCAGTGAGTGTAAGCGCTAGGTTTCCATGCAGGGACGTGAACCTCTTGATCCAGAAGTTCTGGACTCCGTCTGTACCAGGAGCCTTCCAGTTGTGTGCATGTTTTAGTGCTATCTGTATGTCTGCGAGAGTAATCTCATGGAAGGACATGCAGGGTAAGTGTTCAGTGATGTGCTGTTCCTCTGTGATCCGTGGTGCTTTATCATTGTGGGGGATAGGGTTTGACCACAGAGACGACCAGTATTCATGTAAAGCCTCGCTGTTGGGAGTGTTTGTGTTAGTTGTAGTAGTGGAAGATCTAAGGGATCTGTAGAATTTTTTCTCATTGTATTGGAAAGTGTTGTTTTGTTGTTTGCGCAGAGTGCACTGTTTGTATCTTTGTAATCTTTTTGCAAGTGCACTGAGTTTTTGTTTTAGTGTGTCGAGATGTTCCTGAACCTGGTTATGATGATTTGAATGTGAAGGGCGAGTATTTATGTGCTTGAATATCTTTCTAACCAGGGACATAAGTTTCTTTGTTTCGTTTCCTGCACAATATTGTGTGAGCCTGGCTATGTCTCCCCCTCAAGGCGACGTCTCCAAGGGGGGATGTATTCTTGTGTCCGTGCAGTGGGAGGTATGTTGTGTTGTTTGATTCCAAGTGCCCAAATGGTTCCTTGTGCGGCACAGTAGAGTGTTGTATGTATGTCTTGTAATGTTTGGATGTTGTGAAGGTGTTGTGGGATAGTATGTGTGTTGAGATGGTATATGACTGTGGCGAGTTGTTTTGATGTGTGTACTTTGGGGAGTGGCGGCCTGAGTGTGGGGTCTGTGCCTGTGTATTGTGCGAGTACAGTGTAGAAATGATCATGAGCTGCACGTAATATTTCATTAGTTGTATTGTTGGGGCATGTGTACTGAGGGGTAGAGATTGTTTCTGTGTTTTCCATAATGGTGTCTTCTGGTGGGGTGTGGTTTGGTGTCGTGTGGTTGGATTCAGCGACTTCTTCTTTAATTTGTGCAAGTATGCATGGGAGAATCAGATTGTTTACTACAATTGAATGTCGCTGATCCACTACCCGCTGTTCGCTAAGCCCTAACGATGGATAGCGTGTGGTAAAAGCTTTGTGTAGTGCCTGTCTGTATCCTGTGATTTGAGTCCCTAACTGTGTAATAGTGAAGAAGTCGCGCATAAGATCCTGGTTCATCTGCGATGACCATTTGATGCGCTGGCTTGGTTTCCCAGTCTTGGTGGTCGCCTGCTCTGACACAGACAAAACACTTCCGACTGTTTGGGCGGGATGGTGTTGCCCAGGCATTGTGGTAGCCATACTACAGGATGGGGTGCCACTTTCTCCACCACCACCTGCGGGAGACTGTAGTATATTTTTCGAACGGAGGCCTCTGCCTAACCCCTGAACGCGGGTGACTTTATCCTGCGCCACACCCGATGCAGCATGATCTATATTAGAACGAGTTCTCATCATGGATGGTTGGACCCTTTAGCCTACTCTAAAGCTAGTGTAGTTCCCGCCCCCACCGCGAGGAGGTAGGGTCCAAGGGGCTTATCAAACATTTAAGCGTACCAATGTAATATCTATAACTATTGGTGCCATCTGTGCTTTATCTAAGTAATTTGTAAAACACTTTAATAGCTTGGAACTTCATGAGATTATTATTATTATTCTTATACATGTGTTTATCTCAGACAAAGTCCGGAAGCCTTGTAGGCGGAGAAATTCATCTCAAGCCATCTGTTGTAGAAAGCTACGGGTGATATGACATGTTTGTAATAATACACTTTTCTGAATATTTTTGACAAGATTTTGTTGCAGTCCAATTTTTTCTAAATTATCAATAAAATTCTTTGAAACAATTCCGGTCGCCGAAAACACCAATGGCACTGTTTGAATTCGTTGCTGCTTCTATAGTCGCTGTATTTCAATCGCCTGATTTTCATATCCTGTACATTTTTCAATTTCAGTTCTGGAAATGTTTTGGGACAGTGGGACAGAAATGTCAACTATTGAAGTTTGTTTCTCCACTTTATCAACCAAAACAATATCCGGACGATTGAAGTCAACAGTATTGTGAGTAACAATCGGTTTATCCCAGTAGAAGAGATACCGTTCTGTTTCAAGAACTGGATCCGGCTTGTACTTATAGTATGGCGGGGCAGAAGTTAAAATTCCAAATTTGAGAGCTAATTGCTGGTGATAATTTTAGCAAATTGGTTGTGTCGATTCCAATAATATGAATTTGCCAGCATCGAGCAGCCTCCAATTATGTGATCTATAGTTTCGAAGCTGAATGGCATTTTCGACAAGAGTCGTCGTCCAATGTTTTAGTAATAAACTTCTGATAGTTTTTTGTGCTTATCACCTGATCTTCAATGGCATTAATAAATCCTTCCGTTTCTGGGTGATGGTAGCCACTCGTTAGGTATTGTATCGAAAGACTCTTAGTCGCCTGTTCTTCATTTAACATTGTAGGATATTTTCCATGTAAACCTTTTCCTTTCCAGGTATGTATTATATCCCCAAGAGAAAGTAGAGTATATGGCATTCTTATCTGACTTAAATTTAGAGGAGTGTAGTTATTGTCAATGGACGCAATGCAATTGCGATAAACCTTTGTAGATTTTAAGAAATAGTCTCTTAAGTTTTTGTACTTGTGTTTGGCATAATCTAGAAATGTTTAATAATCCTCTACCTCCCTCTCTTCGCGGTATGTACAGACGGTCAACTGAGGATTTAGGATGATGCATTCGAAATTTGATAAGTAATGTCCTAGTCTTTCTGTCCAAGGCTTCAAGATCAGAGTTGCTCCATTTCAGGATTCCAAAACTGTGGGTTAACGTAGGCACAGCCCAACTATTAATCGCCCTTATTAAATTTATAGAATTTAGCTTAGTGTTGAGTAATTTGGTGAGTCGATCAATATAAGTTTTCGTAAAATGCTCCTTGAATTTAGTGTGACAAAATTTTGAATTTTGGTCAAAACCAAGATATTTATAAGTGTCTTGTGATGTTAAAACCCTGATTAGAGTGTCAGCGGCCGAATTCCCAGAATTATCCTGCTTCCCTCTTTTAATCGTAACAACTCCACATTTGTCAATCCCAAACTCCATTTTAATGTCCATGCTAAAAATTTTTGTTGTTTCAATTAAGCTATTTAATTTGGAAGCGTTTCCACCAAAAAGCTTAATATCGTCCAAATACATGAGATGGGTAATTTGACACTCTTTATTCTTTACATCCAGCTTGTAACCAGCATTTGTTTTATTTAGAAGAGTAGAGAGAGGAGCAAGGGCCAAGCAGAACAAAAGCGGACTGAAAGAGTCCCCTTGGAAAATAGCTATTTTCCCATGAGGAACAGACGTGTTACCTAGTTTAACAGTCGTAGACCAATTGGACATACATAAGCGTAAGAAATTAACTATAAATGGGTAACATTTGTAAATTTCCAAAACCTTAATTAACCAATCGTGCGGAACCGAATCAAAAGCCTTTCTATAATCAATGTAACAAATTGAGAGGTTGCGGTGTTTATCTTGCACTTGCTTTAACAAAATGGCATCAATAGTTAATAGGTCCTTACAACCAAAAGAGTTTTTTGCACACCCTGCCTGTTCCCAAGGTAGGAGGTCATTTTTGCGGCAGTGTGAATAAATTTTCTGTGCAAAAATAGGAGTGAGTAATTTATAGGTGGTTGGTAAACATGTGATAAGTCTGTAATTTTTAGCATTCTTTGGATCACCCGATTTATGAAGCAAGGAAGTAATCCCGGTGGTGAAAAATTTTGGCATGCCCTCTGGGTGATGTAAAGCCTCGTTAAAACCTTGCTGAATAAATAAATGAACGGATGAAAATCTCTTCCACCAAAAGTTCTGGATGTTATCAGCACCTGGCGCTTTCCAATTTTTGGTCCTGTTAATGGCCTCTTTGACATCTCGAAGCTCAACATGTATTGGCTCCATTAACGGAATTTCATGAAACGTGTCCTCCACCATTGAAAGCCAAGGAGATTGATCATTATAATTTTCCCCTTTGGGATCAAATGCCTTCCCAGAAAGATTTAATGTCTTCACTAACAGGTACCTCACGAAGTGGACCTGCCTCGTCCTTATTAACCAAGTCTCTATAGAATAGCCCTTGATTTGACGAAAATTTCTGATTCTGAGATCGGCGCTTAATGCATTCATTGTACCTGTGAAGCCGGGAACCCGCTACCTTTAATTTTTGTTTCAATGTATCTAAATGGTTGCGTAGAGTAGCTTCGTAGTTTTTATCTTTGTTATTAATTTTTAAAAATTTGATTATTGGCTTTAAAGCCTTGATTAATTTTTTATTTGTGGGGGACTTGATGAGCACCGATTTTGCCAAATTGGCACCGAAAGTCCTTTATATTGTTGTTTATACGAATTTTCCATTTCGGTTCCGGTTTCGTCTTAAGATGAAGATTGGGGTTGTAGGGTCGTCGCAAATAAAGAGGTTGCTTGTTTAGCTGACAAACCACCGCTGACGCACAATACACAGCGAGTTGAACATCAGTTATCGAAGAATTATCTTTGAGGTATTCGGAAAGCAGTTCATTCATAACAGCTATTGTAGCTTTGGTCATCTTGCTTTCAAATAATTTTGGAATAACTGACGACTAAGGGGATCAGTACCTTCAAAACTGTGAATATTTTCGTAGAATTGATAACAAACCATATGATTTAGGTCACTATCACCGGATTGACCTAACAACGGAGCAGCATCTCCAAGGATGTCTGTTAATATTATTTTATTTTTTTATAATCGTTTCAGGCCAACTAAGGACCACATTAAGATAACTATTTTCTTCTCTCTTCCTTCCTCTTTCTCCAAAACTCTTTCATCCTTTCCGAATGGACTCTTTTCCTTTCATCCGACCATTTGGCTCCAGTTGTTTTCCTTTTCCCTACCACTATGTCTACCCACTATGAAAGAACCGGATAACTATGATGTGTTAATATTATTATTATTATTATTATTATTATATCGAAAAAGTTTCAAACCATGGGATTCCCCAGCTAAGACAATATGGCGGGTCAAGGACCAAAGCACATATTGCCAAGTGTATTAAAAAAAAAAAAAAAAAAATGGAAGAATAGTTAGGGATGTGTGCTTGTGTCCATAAATTTCCGAACTATGTTGTGTTGAGTACTACAGCCTTCTGGAGTTGTGCATAAGTGTTTTCATGAAGTCCTAGTGTGCTGAGGCTGTGATGCAATGTGTGAGGCACCAGACCAGTACCGGACAGCATGATGGGTACAACACGTACTCGGTCCTGCCTCCACTGCTTCTGGAGCTCGTGTGCTAGGTCTGTGTATTTACTTATCTTGTCAGCGTGTGTTTTCTGCATGTTCTTGCTGATGGGAACTGCAATATCAATGAGATAGGTCTGTTTGTTGACCTTATCAACACGTGTAATGTCAGGTCTGTTGTGATGTATAGTTTTGTTTGTGTGAATGGGACGGTCCCAGTACAGCTTATGTGAGGGTGACTCTAGTACGCTTTGTGGTGTGTACTTGTAGTATGGGACCGTGTTCTTAATAAGTGAGTGTTTGTGTGCTAGCTAATGATGAACGATCGATGCTACCTGATTGTGTCGGTGGAGGTAGTCTGTTTGAGAGAGAAGGGGACAGCCTGATATTATATGATCGATCGTCTCATGTGTAGTGTGGCATTTCCTGCATCTGTCGTCGTGTGTGTTTGCGTCGTGTAGAATGTGTTTCTTGTAGTTGAGTGTGGGAATGACTTGGTCCTGTATCGCGATCATGAACCCTTCGGTCTCCCCAAACAGCTCACCACTCATAAGCCATCTGTTCGACGCTTCCATATCGACATGAGGTTGGCTGAGTTCGTGGCGATGTCTGCCATGGAGTTCCTTACGAGCCCATGATTCACGCAGCTGCTGTGTGTGGGTGTCGGTAGTGGTGAGTGTTAGAGAAGGGTTTGCGAGGTCCAGGGGTGTGAAGTGTGTCAGCCTTGACGATGGCTGAGTGGAGTGAGGAGTGTTGTGCTCTTTGGTGGAAGTGTTCCCTAAGTGTGTGTACTTGTTTTTCGTGTAGGGTGATGAGATTGATGAGTCCTCGGCCTCCCTCCTTGCGGGGAAGAGTCATTCTTTCCGTAGTGGACTTGGGGTGGTGCATGTTGTGTTTCGTGAATGTAGTGCGTGTTGTGCATTGTAGTGCTTCAAGTTCAGTGTTTGTCCATGAAATTATGCCGAACAAATATGTTAGTGTGGGGACGGCAAAAGTGTTAATGGCCTTAATTTTATTTCTGGCATTGAGTTGTGTTTTGAGGACGTTGTGAACGCGAGCACAGTATGTTTTCTTGAGTGCGTTTCTGATGTTTGCGTTGTCAATGACGCGCGCTTGCTTGAAGCCCAGGTACCTGTAGGTCTCTCCCTCTTCCATGGATTGGATGGCCAACCCATGGTCCAGTTCAAAACCCTCCAAATTCGTAGTCTTCCCGCATGTTATATGTAGCTTGCGGCATTTGTCGATTCCAAATTCCATCCCAATGTCTTTGGTGAACTGTGTTGTGACTTGTAGTAAATTAGTAAGTTGTGCACTGTTTGTGGCGTAGAGTTTAATATCATCCATGTAGAGTAAGTGTGTGATTTTGTATGGTGTCAGAGTGCCTGAGGTAAGCTTATAACCGTGTTTTGTGTTGTCTAGCATGTGGCTTAATG
>JAFIDM010123800.1:0-16751 GCA_023159025.1 Thereuonema tuberculata | reverse complement strand
TGCGTCTTCATTTGGACCTTCATTGAAAAGCTGAGCTTTTTCGCACAACAGTCGGCCAGAAATGGGTTGTCCTTGTGAATGTTTTTGCGAGAGCCAAACATATAACGCTTTATCTACATCTTCGAAATTCGACTTTTTTATCGTTTTTTGTTTCACACTTCCCTCTTCTTTGTCCAAAACTGATACAAAGTTTAAAATTGAATCGCTGTTTTTTTTAATATCCGATACAGTTGATGTGCCAATGCTGTATTCAAGTGCTATGTTGTTTCTGTTTTGTCATTTCTGCAATCTTTTAACAATCTCAATTTTTTGATGTAAAGATAGCACGATTCTTTTGTGCTTTCCAGATATGTTTGAAAACAGCTCCTACACCTACAAAACTTATTAGGAAAATTGTTATTATCAGTAGTGTGTGTAATGTAATTATTATAGGACCATACACACCAATAAAAGAGAACTAACTTTATGAACCAAAACATAATATTAGTGACATGTTTCGAAGAATCTTCATCCTCAGACTACAAACAAAACTGAAAACATATAGGCTTATAATGCTGGACATCAATGCTGGATTAGCACCGTTACTGGGAAACTTCAACATAAAGTTAGCTTATAAAGCAAATAACACCATTGAAAGGTTAATTTACAGTAACAATAAGAAAGTGAATAATTTGGACAAAAACTACAGCATTTATGGAATAAAATGTGAAAATGGAAGCCCAAACTGCAAATACGTAGGAGAAATAAAAAGACGAACTAATATTCGAATGAATGAGCACTGTAATGCTATTGAAAAGGGTGATTTAAAATATCTAACGGCAAGACATCATAAGGATGCAGGGCACAAGATCATAACAAAAAAACCAATTGTTTATGGTCAGCAAAAAGACGATTATTTATGTAAATTCTTTGAGTCTGTCATTATTAGCACTACTAATTATAATAATGAGCTGTCTAAAAGGAGTGTGTTAGATTATAACTTATGTTAATATTGAATTATTATGTAAGTGATTATTAATTATGATGTCCTGTAATTTTGGGGCTATTATAAGCCTACATGTTTTCAGTTTTGTTTGTAGTCTGAGGATGAAAATTCTTCAAAACATGTCACTGATATTATGTTTTGGTTCATAAAGTTAGTTCTCTTTTATTGGTGTGTATGGTCCTGTAATAATTATTAGAAAAATAGCATGTGTAGCACGTGTTTCAAAAGCAAATGAAACTCGAAACGCATTCCTCCCTCTCTAATTCTTAGATAAAGAAGAATCTTAATCCATAAGCGGAGAGGGGGGTCCCTCTAACCTAGGACACCAAGGGACAAAAGAAGCAATTTTTCGACCCCCTTCAGAAAATCTGAAGATAAAAATGTATTTTCATGGAAAAAAAATTTTCGAGAAGGCAGGAAAAAAACGCATGGTCCTTGATCGATCCAGTTAATTCGACAATCCGGTTAATTGTCGCTATACTGTATATTGATTATTAATAAATAACTTATACAGGGTGATTCACTCGATACTGAACATTTACTTTTGTAATTAATTAATGTATGCAAAGTTATATTTGAAGAACATTTTTATTTTAAACATATCTTTTTTAAAAGTATCTTTTAAATATACATTTTTATTTTAAACGTACTTGTCATGAAACATGACAAATAGAAATGTTTCAGAGAAGATGCTGGAAGTGCCAATGTCAAGACGCATACTTGCCGGAAGTTCCATATTGCTGAATGTGTGATGTAGTGTAGTGACATTGATCATAGCAGTTTCATGTCTGATGTTGTTTTTCAATTCCTCAATGAACCTTGGCTTGTTGGTATACACCTTGCCTTTTAATCGTCCCCAGAGAAAGAAATCGAGATGTCAGGTCAGAAGACTTAGGAGGCCACAGGTTTTTGGAGATAATCCTATCCTGGAGAAAACTGTGAATTTCTTCCATGCTCTTATTGGATGTGTGGCAAGTTGCACCGTCCTGTTCGAAGTAACTAGAAACATTTCCTGATAAATTTCCTGATCATCCTGCTGGTTCACAAACTCAGTAAAGGTTTCCAATTAGCAGCTTGTAGTCATAGTGTCTTCAAGAAAAGATTAGCCCAGTGATACGGTGACTGGAAACCACAAACCAGACACCAAGTTTCATTGGATGCAATGGCTCTTTATGGATGGCATGCGAATTATCACTGGCTCATACCCATGGATTTTGCGACTTTACGTAGCCTGATAAATGAAACCATGCTTCTTCAGTAAACCATCTTCAGGTCCAGCAGGATGGAGGTTTCGGTGAAAAGTTGGGCAAACCATTGACAATATGACAATCATCTGCAAAATCAAGAGACTGTAACTCATGCACAACCTTGAAATGATACAGCTTAATCTTGGCTTGTTTGGCTGCTGTTTGACATTCCCAACTTTTTCCAGGACAGAATTATCTCCAAAGACCTGTAACCGCATAGGTCTCCCGATCTGACATCCCATATAAAAATCTCTAGATTTTTTTAAAAGACAAAGTTTATGCCAACAAGCCAAGGTCGATTGAGGAACTGAAATACAAAATCAGATCTGAAATTGCTGAAATTGACGTTGCTACGCTACAGCGCACATTCACCAATGTGAGGCAGCGGGTAAATATCGAGGGTCCCAAGGCAAAAGGTTCTATTTGTACTTTTGATAAATTTTAGTTCTATGTGCTAAACGGTTTATTTTGGCGACTTCTGTCGTGTGCCAAAAGGGTTTGTTTGAAAAACTAGTTCTAGCTTGTCCGCTGATTGTTCCAAATGGTTCTATTTTCACTTCTTTTACTTCTTTCAGCTTTCTCTGTAAAGGAAAGTTCTATGGGCAAAAATTAGGCAAAACGCACATAGAACCTTTTGGCTTGAGACCCTCGTTATGTGTCTGGACACTTCCAGCATCTTCTCTGAGACATTCCTATTTGTAATGGACCAAGATATGCTTTACATAAAAATGTTCTTGTAATGTGACTTTACAATCATGAGGCAATTACAAAAATAAGTGTTCAGTCCCAAGTGAATCACCCTGTATTCATAATGTTGGGATATGAATGTATTTTTTTCCTTAATGGAATTAAATTTGTCAGTCTCTGATTTTAAAATTAAAGAAATAGACAGACACACACCTATACAGAGTGCTTCAGAAATACTTTTATATACTATGGAGTCGGGTTATTAACACTAAAACAAGAATAAAAGTCCACATAAATATATGTCCGAAAATCCTACGGATTTCAGTTATCAGTGAAAGTTTATGGTCAATACGTTTCAAGATACAATCCAAAAACTCACATTTGCTGTTGCGCTGTGTTGTTGCCAAGGGGATTTGTTTCCATGTGTCATTGGTGAACATTTGTGTAGTAGTGAGTTAGTCTGTCTTCAACGTGTCAGTTGTGTAGTAGTGCATTAACTGAAACATGTTCTGTTGAACCATGGTAGGATACCCATTTCGTGAGCAGACAATGTGATTTTTATGTAATGTCGCACCAATTGTAAAGGACTCGAGGCTGCATGGTTGTATCAGATGGCGTTTTTCGGACTGCAATCAGCTGAGTCATCTAACATTTGCTGCTGTTTATCGTCGTGTTGCTGAGACAGAATCAGTAGCACCACAAACTAAGGTGGAGGAAAACCAAGAGTTGTTCTTACACCTAACCAGGATCCGGTATCAGCACACAACAGGTGGGACGAGTATGTGATTCATCCCTACTGTGAAATGATTTAAGAAGTTACAATATATTAGCGTGGTCTTTCTTTTGAAGTTTTTAAAAACCCTAAAGCGACTGGGTTGTCAAAAAATCATGTAAACATATAAGTCTTGAAAATATTATTCGCAATAAATTGATTTGAATAAAAATAAATATAGTAAAATTTGGTTAGCTTTAAATAATATTTAGGGGTCGCTTTTATGATCTGAAAAATCGCAATATGTCACAATGGTAAGCAAAGGAGCACTCACTATTGAAACAGTTTAAATGCCGTAATTAGGTGAATTTAATGGTGATATTAGGTGAATTTAATGGTGATGCACTGTAATTGAAAATTGTGATGCAGCACCCATCGCACAATGTTATGCAATACTGTAAGAGATATCACCTTTCAAATGTACGCCACAGAAATCCTACATCAATACAATAGTAGGAGCACAATGTTGTTACCCGAAGTTATCAGCAGATGTTATTCAAATCAACTTACTTATTTAAAAGAAAATTATTTTAAAATTAGCTGTTCACACATAAAAAAAGTGTTTGTAATTAAACCAGTACCCTAAAAGCTCTAAAAAGTTTATGGCAAAAGCTCTTAAAGAACATGAGAAGAACCTGATAACCAACTCATTGTTAAGACTTTCATAATCAAGAATATGAACGAAGCCTTCATGCATCTTGAAAAATTTTTGACCATTGGAAGAATTGTGATTCCAATGGAGAACGTGTATCTCCTGTACGAAGGGCAATAGAAAAAGACACTGTGTTACAGAACTCTTCTTGAAGAAAAGACAAGATAAATTAATTCTTTTAGACAGTGTCAAAAGCAAGCGGCCCCATAATAGGTAGAATTTTTTAAACAAAATATGTTCAGAACGGTAGATATTGGGGGGTTCGTCTATCGCCGTTTTCCAAACACTTTTGATCCCGGAAATCCGGTCAGGGAGTGGTTCTAGAGGTCTGATTTTTCGGACGTGGTCACCTACTTTTTGATGCTGAACACAACAGTGAAGGTTTCATTTTAATATCTCTAACCGTTTGGCCACTACAGAGTTTGACATCCAGCAAGCATAAAAGCAAGAACAGTCCCCTTTGTTTCATAGGCAAGCTGTAACCTATACTCTGTCCAAAGAACCGTGGCACCTGAACGGCTAGGGGACCTTAGCCGTTCAGGCGCCACGGTTCTTTGGACAGAGTATAGGGGCCGCTAAAAAAGAAAAATACAATTCAACTATCTCTTGATTAATTTATAAAGAAAATAAAACACCAGATACTAATTAATAAAGTTATATATATTTCTATACTAATGTGTGTGTGTGTGGTCGGTTCGCACCGAAGTGCGAGCTTCGTTGCCGAAGCATCCGTGCTCCAGGGAGCGCTAGTGTTCCCAAGACGGCGAACCCCTAGCAGACTCCCTAGAATTACAAGGGAAAGATACTGGGGTGGTTTCCCGTGGCCTTCCCCAGGACGCCATTAAGGAATGACGTCAGACCGAAGAGAAAGTGAAGAAGAGGCTACAACACAGGAAAGGAAATTTTTGAAACATCCATGCTCGCTACCGGGATTTGAACAAGGGCGCTGGCACATTGATCTCACGACAGACCGACGCCTGAGACCGCTCGACCACAACAGCGCGGCTCTATACTAATACACCTCATTAAAAAATAAATATCAAAACACTTTCTGATGTTTGTTTTTTTTTTTTTTAATAGTGCTCTGAAATTTCGTACATTTCAACTTTCTTACACATTTCAGGAACCAATTAGGTAGAAAAGTCGAGGATCGCCTGTAATCAGTTAATAAAATAGAAAAATACCTCAAAGAAAGAAAGCTTTAAAAACAAAGCTGAAGCAGCAGAGATCATTCAAACAAAGATATAATTGATTAAAAAAAAAACAGAATTAGATGAAAATGCTTAAAAGAATTAAAATATAAAAGTAATTAAAGTCAGAGTACTTTAAAATTACGCACATTCACTACTACTAATTCTATGGTATTTCATTTATTTGAAATTTAATAAACCATAAAATGAAACAGAAAATCAAAGATTACATAAAAAGATACGGAAAAAAATTTAAAAAAAACCTTCTTCACGTGAAAATTAAAAAAGAGTTAAATAAACAAAATTGAAAAGAATTAAAATATATACCGTAGAGTCGCGGTAATCCGAGCTTCCATGTAATCCGAGGTAAAGCTAGTCCAAGGTCACGCAAGGCGACGATTCCAAGAAGTCATTTGAGGGGTCAGTGTGATAGTTTTCCATTTTACTACTTAGATGATGGCGTGACATCGCGGCTAAAAAGCATTGCTCTACTGTGAAGCAGAAGACCTTGGACAGTTTTTTAAAGTTGTAAATGCTTACAAACAGTCTTTTCATGTAGCCAGGTAACATTGTTAATGTATCTGTAACTTTAATATCTATTATAAATTAAATTTGTTTCGTTTTAGTTGAAAATTCCAGTTTTTTTTTTTCTATTTTCCGTTTAATCCGAGGTACCATCAGCCCCAATTACCTCGGATTATCGCGACTCTACTGTATTATTATGTGAATTTTATGATTGTTTGTTCAAATTTTGGTTGTTCGGTATTAAGAAGGAAAACATTTTGTTTCTTCATCTTATACGAGTTGCGACCCCTGAAATATTCACGGAAGTAAAACAAATTCCACATTTTTGAAAAACACAAGATTGAAAAATATGTTCTAAGCTAATTTTTCTAGAAGCCATGACTTTCACAACTGCCTATATATAATTTGAATATCGGTTTATATGTTAAAATAAAAAAATTCAATTACCAGTTTCATAGTAGCCAGCGCTGCGGTTTCTCATTATGAAACATAATGCAACCTGCTGCCCTAAAAGAATAGGCTCGTCGAAATTGAGGCAATATTAACGGAAGTAAAACAAATGCCACATTTTTGAAATACCCTGAAATTTCTGAAAAACACAAGATTGAAAAAGATGTTCTAAGCTCATTTTTTAAAAGCCATGACTTCCGCAACAGCCCTAATATAATTTGAATGACTAAGCCAAATTTTGTTGAAAATAAAAGAAAATAAAAAATTGATTTACCAGTTTCAACAATAACAATAACGAATGTCCAGCAGCCAATACCAATAATCCTGTCTGGACAACAATGACGGGACGTGCTTCGTCATTGTCCCCTACTTGTTGAGTAGTGAGCGAGTGGCTACACAGACGAAATTATGTAAAAACAGAGGTTTTACAAACTCTGATAAATTTTGATGCATGAACTTCATGCGTTTCAGTGTAAACTTCATTTATGTGGGAAAGAAAATTTCAATACGCTGATAATAATTGTGTAATCGCGATCCATTGCGGTGAAGTGGGAAGAATATTCGAGACGCCATGTTTAAACATGGGCGTGACTTCATGCCTGACGTGTTCCAAGGCTGCACTGTGATTGGTTACTTCAAATTACAAATTTACAAATTTTCAAAGATCTGTACAATTTTTGACTATTAATAGGATGATTATTTATATTCATGAAGAAAGTTTTCGATTAGAAAACTGAAATATTGAAGATATTTGGAAGAAGTAGTGTTTTGTGTTCTTCATTTATTATAAATATGACGTCTTTGAACACCTCTGTTATGATAAGTTGTATTGGCATAGGTCAAAGACTATTATTAACTCTTCATTTAGAATGCTGAATACGTCCTTCTTATCTAAAGAAATACAATACATATCATCAATGATTTTAAAGGTTTTAAGACTATTAGCGAACTGAATCCCATTTTTTACGTAGCCATTAGCTAATTTCATACAATCTTTGAATTGTTGAAATATGAAATGAACATTAAAGGGAGTATGAATACAATTTATAATTCACATTATAATAAACATCATATGTTTTTGGTTTACGTATTTTAGGCAAAACACGTATAAAAGACAATTTATAGATAACAGGAATAAATTCTTTACATTACGTAGAAAATTTTTAATATCTTTCCTTAACTTCCTATGAAGGGTGTCAAGATTCATAGAAATGAAATTGTAAGAATCATTGTTAGCAGGGTTGGGTTTTAAAAAGTAACTGAGTTAGTTACATTTACTTTTTTAGCAACCAAAAAAAAAAACAATATTCTGTTAAAATCATATTAAAAATTTATATTTTAAAAACTGTTATAATTGCCAGATTGGCAATTATAAAAATTTATTGATCATATTACAAAATTATGTGTAGATTCTGTATTTTATTTAGAATTTTGCTTTTTAATTTAAATGTAGCGTAGAGCAATATTCTCAGTCTGTTTTAGCTTCACGGTGCCCTAACAAGTTAGTTTTTCAAATTAGTATTAGTTCAAGTTAGATTGAGTGGGGAAAGAAATGGAACCTCCTTCAATATAAACTAAAAACACATTAAAAGTAAAGAAAAAGAGAATTCATGTGCTGGGCTCTGCCACCTCAATGAATTTCTTATGCGCATTTAAATAAAGGAAAAGCGCCTAAAAAGTGTTTAAACACATTAAAATTTGAGACTAATTTGCTTTGTTCATTCTGACTACTCTCAACTGATGATCGCCTAATAAGCGTGAAACAGGTTTGTCTTGAGATGTCAGTTTGAACATTGGTCTCAAATTTTAATATATTCAAATCATTTTTTTTTTTAACTATGTTGGGAATCTGAAATTTTGTTTATTCAATAGCACTCGTATTTAATCAAATAATCCACTCTAATTATTTTACATTCCTCTATTTTAAATAATACTATCAATTTTTTTTGTTTTTTAATGCATTTCTAAATTAATTAATTTCTTAGCAGCGAAGTTTTTATTTAAACAATCATTTCTTTCGCTCATTGAGAAGTAAATAAATATCTCAAGGAATGAAAAAAATTACAGCTTAAATAAAAAATTTAAAAAAGAAAATTACAAATAAAAGAAACTAAATAAGATATTTTATAAAACATGAATTATTTCTATAGTTTCCAAAGCATACATAAAACCTTTATTTTTTCCATTAACTAAATCTTAATTCAACACATTTGAGAAAGTCTTTGATTTTGTTTCTCCTTTAAAACAGAACGTATTTTAAAGTGAAGTTATTTTTTTCATTTTCCATCTTTTTATCACAATTGAAATATATTGATTCTTTTTAAGGCAATTTGAAAAAAGTAAAGAGCATGCAAGAAGGTTTAACGTGCATTAAATGTTATATGTAACTGGGGAAAATCTCAGGAATGCACAAATTCGTAAATTCGCTTGCTTTTAACGCATTGAGCCATCATCGAATGCAATCTGGGACAGCTGTTTCGTCCTTATTAGGACTCATAAACGAATTTGTGCATTCCCGAGTTTTATTTCCCGTTTTCAAAGAGCATGTTTTTCTCTAAACTTTGACGACACTTTTTATAGTTCTTTATTACAATCAATGAATGGAAAGAAATCTTTGTTAGCTCACAGACATTCGGATACATATTTGTTTATTTATCCAAAATATTAAAAATAAACAAATAAACAAGCATCTTTCTTATTAGCAAGCAATATTTATATCAAATTACAGTAGATTTATTCAATGTGAAACATCGGCTTAGTCACATCATGATGCAGGGTTACCAAAATTCTCAATGGAAAGATCTCCTCTTAGACTTAAATGTAAATGCCAAGTTTCACATTTAAAAATTAAAACTTATTAACTTCCAATACTTTTCATTTTCTTTGGTCCTTTCTGTTTCTTTTGATATTATTGAAGCATTGGCACCAGCTTCAACATCAATAAACGAAATCTTTGGTTTCCTTTCTAAATGTGATGTTTCTGCAGTCAAGAATTTATCTAAGGAAACAGTCAATTCTTATTCGATTTGGATTGAAGTTTCTTGTGGAGTTTTTTGTTTTTCCTTATAAATTCTTTTTCTGACATACGCAATCTAACATTTTAAAATTTGGATATAATTATTAATTTTAAAGAATTTTCAATGTGGGTTGGGTTATATAGGCTATACGAGGGTCAGTCAATAAGTGATGACTCCTATATTTTTTCTCCTTTTAATTGTCAAGAAATTCAAATGCAATTACGTTGCTTGAAAACCACAACATTAACGATTAATTTGTCACTTTTCAATATAATTCCACATCCATTTCCGTCCATTTCCACAGTTTTGGTCCACCTTTTAACAAAGCTATGTATTCCAGCGTGGTAAAAGGCATGGTCTTGCTTTCTTAAGCCACTAACGCACGGACGCAGCTTCCGCATCTTCAAAGTGAATCCCACGATGAGCTTCCTTTAGCAGCCCAAACAGATGGAAGTCTGATGGTGCTAGGTCAGGGTTGTATGGGGGGTGAGGCAAGACTTCTCATCCAATTTTCACAATCTATTCAGTGGTGTGACGACTGGTGTGTGGTCTTGCATTGTCATGCAAAAGAAGAACATCCGCCAAAGGTTTTGTTGGGCGAACTCGCTGAAGACGTGATTTAAGCTTTCTGAGGGTTGTGACGTATTGGACAGAAATTATTGTGCATCCCTGCTCAAAAAAATCAACTATAATCACACCCTCTTCATCCCAAAACACTGTCGCCATAACTTTTCCTGCTGATCCCACAGTTTTGAATATTTTCTTCCTCGGTGAGTTTGTTTGATGCCATTCTATTAACTGCCTCTTTAATTCGGGTTCAAACAAATGAACCCACATTTTGTCTCCGGTCCCAATTTTTTCCAGGAACTCCTCTCCCTCCAAATGTAAGCACTGCAAGTGTTTGGAGTCCATCGTTTTTCTTGCCACTTTATTCTGGTAGATTAACATTCTTGGTACCCACAGTGAACAAACTTTTTTGTACCCCAGTTGTCGAATAATCATCATCACACTGCCTTTACTGAGGGAGAGAATGGAACTTAATTCCTATGTTGTCACCCGGCAGTCACCACGAATAGCTGAATCGTGGTCATCGACTCGCTAAACGTCACATGGAGTCACTGCAGTCGCCGGCCTGCTGCTCCGCTTTTCGTCAGCCAACGGTTTTTGCCCTTCAGCTTCGATACAGCAACGAACCCATCATCTAACAGTGACGACATCCACTGTTGCATCATCGTTCACATTTTTCAGCCTTTCATGAATTCGAATGGGCGTTTCACCTTCTGCATTCAAGAATTCAATCACAGAATGCTGTCTAATAGAAACATCGATGTCAGCCATTTTGCAAGCTGATACAGTGCTGCCACCTGTTGACGCAGGAAGTTACTACTCAAGTGGATTGGAGAAGGTTTGAGGAATTGCTCCAAATTTAAAGTTTTCACTTCAACTTATTTCAGAAGAAAAAAATTACTTATTGACTGATCCTCGTATATATTGTGACAAGACGCATATTTTTCACCATAAGGAATTGTAAATAGTTTTACGGCTTTAAGGTTAGTTTAGCATTCATTTTTCTTTAACAAACAAAAAAAAAATATTGTCCTATCTGAAATTAAGCATTAAGTTAGTTAAGTTTTTCAATTTTGTTAAATGCAAAAGCTCCGTAAATTTAGAAATAAAAATAAGAAGTAGGAATTTTAGCTTAGAATTTAATTAATTTCAAATGAGCGATTTAGCGGGAAATTCAGCCGTGATGACTCTTTCTGCACCTGGCCTTATGATTCCAGGAATTTCTAAAGGTCAACGCAGCCAAATAAGGAAATGTCCTAATCCATGTATAACATTGATCTGTTGACAATTACGTCATTGTCAAAGTGCACATGCCTCGTTAACACGTTGAGAAGACGTATTTTCCATATTTGGAAATGTTTAATTTTAGCAGTTGTCATTTGTCGGAGAGATTTATGATCACGTGTCATGTCATAATGTTTATTTAATCTTGTGCAGAGGGATAATCGCTCTCTTATCTCTGACATCTTACCTCTGATAATCATCTCTGATTCAACCTGGACACCATGGTGACAGACTTCGAATGACGATAGCTTAGCTTGTGTTAAAATAGTTGTTATAGCTTAGATAGGCGAATTATGGATAGCCTAACTTAAAACCGTCACAAGTGACCAAGTCAACGTCAGACAGATAAGTAAATCCCAATGGGAATTTCAAAGGTGAGAACTTCGAAGGTAAGTCATCAGCTAGCAGAATAATTTGATAGTAGGTAGGCACCATCTTTACTTCGCAACGACCGTAATCAAAATCAAACCACCACCGCACCCTCGTTCAGCAACAATATATTTATATGCCGTATATGCTCTAATAAACACCGAGGCTCTTATTGTCGCCGGTCTCTAATAAGTGGCAAGCTGCAGAGGGGACACGGCTAAATAGTAGCCGGTATCTAATAGTATCAGGTCTTTGATATTTGTCTACCAGTACTAGTTTAAGCGTCCTTATTTTTATAGTCGTGCAAATTACTTTACGATACATTGCCTTACAAAATGCCGCCGAAACGGTCATTTGACATTGCCTTTAAGATTCGCATGGTGAAATACGCGAAAGAAACTTCCGGTGAGGCGGCTGTCATTGAGGATTCGGACAACGAATAGCAGCGACAGGTACAGAAAGACATTGCCATTTATCTTTAACAGTCTTATGTAGCATGTTGCATAAAATTATTAACTAACAATTGATAAACAGTATTTGAAATCAATATTAAACGTATTAATTTCTCAAGCACGATGCAACAACATTTTACAATATAATAAATATTATTACTTTAGGATGTTTGCAGGCTTCTCTAGAAAAAAATCAATTCAAATAAAAGATCGATCACGCAAGATACAATAACCCAATGACAATACCAGACATCTGCAGACCTTGGCTATAATACGTCTAAAGGTCTGTGGAAAGAAAGATTTCAAGAAAAAAAAAAAGAAATTTAAGTGGATCTTGTGCTTAGCTTTTGAATGAATTCCATCCACATTAAGAGATTACCTGTCTTTATCTGAATTCCATCCAGATACTTCAAGAGGCTATCTGAACATACCTTTAGGTTTGAGGGATGAAGCTCATACAAGGTCACTATCTGAACATACCTTTAGGCCCAGAAGCAGAATATCAAGCGACGGTGCGACACTGTCGCAGAACGAAAATGAGGGCTGCAGAAAGATATCGTATAGAATAGGGGTGGGCAAGACGTCGATTGCGGTCGATTGTTCAATTTGAAGATTCCGCTTTTTTTTTTTTTGGTTGTCGATTTGGATATTCAGGTTTTTTTTTTAGTCTTAAGGTGACTACTTGGAGTATACTTGAGGTAGCCATTACCTTACAAAAGCCCACCCTTGGTATAGAATGAAGGTTTTTTGCGGGACACAAACGAAAAAAATGCCCGCACCCGCAGAAAGTTTTTCGTCTTAGCATCAATCGTTGCAGAAAGATAAAAAACATTCTGCCTCCGGGCCTTAAGGTTTGAGGGATGAAGCACATACAAGTTCACTATCTGAAGATACCTTTAGTTTTGAGGGATGAAGCACATACAAGCTCACTATCTCAACATACCTTTAGGTTTGAGGGATGAAGCACATACAAGCTCACTATCTCAACATACCTTTAGGTTTGAGGGATGAAGCACATACAAGATCAATATCTGAACATACCTTAAATGAATACAGCATGGATACATCATACGGACATTGTATATATAATTTTGGGCTTCCCTAAATGATGCCTTACAACAAATTTTATTATACATGTAATCAATCAAAATGCCGGCTCTTTAATTAGATGTGATTGGGACCTGCACACTTACATGCAGCAGCTCTGTTCAAGTTACATTTTATTTGCACATACACTCATGTTTGTGAAAATTGCAATACCATCCAAGAACCATCAGTTGGTTAGTGTTTAATGGCGCAAAAGCAGCTGCGGCTAAGCTGCGCAAGAACCATCAGAATGGAAGAAAATTTATTACATACATTACTAGTAGTGATACAAACAAATGATTAAATAAAAGGAAAAACATTAATCCTTCAATCTTCAAAAACATGTTTTATAACTTTTCAATATTTCTATCCTCTCAACAATTAAACGATTAAAGTTTCAGAGCAATGCAACAACAGTATTTGTAAAAAATCAGTATGGTGTAAAGCCTCCAGAAGCTGATATAAGAGCTGCTATACGCCGTGGCATCACATCAAGCAAGCTTTGGATGTGTTCCTGGATCTGCTAGGCTGCTTCTATCAGAGTCCACAGTTCATCGGTATTTGCTGCTGGATGATAATAACGGGCTAGTTGCCGAGTGACCATATCTCAGACATGTTCAATAGGTGGCATATTGGACGAACATGCAGGTCAGGGAAGACGCCTTGCTTTGAAGACCGCCTGGACATTTCTGGCAACTTCTGCTTATGCATTATCTTGTTGTAATATGGCTCCAGAAGTGTGCCGAAGGAAGAGTATGACTTCAGCCTCCACAACTTCCCTGATATAGCGGTTGCTGTTGAGTGTTCAGAATTTGTAGCAGCTGAGATCACCAATTGCTCCCCAAACCATCAAGTCTATCATTTTGGCAGTGTTACTGGACAATGCAATCTGGAAGATAGCGCTCACCTTGATATCGTCTAATCCATATGCGTTCATTATAGTAATCCAATTTGAAGCGGGACTCCGAAAACATGACATGGTGCCAATCTGCACACCAGTGGGAGCTCATTGTAACCTGAGGTGTAGATGGTTCGGGTCCAAAGGAATTCTCCAAGGAATGCATGCAGACGCCATCAAATAGTGGAACCAGACAATGTCAGACCTCTTGCAATGTTCCAACATTGTGCAAACACTTGAGAAGAAGCTGAATGGAATGCCATGCGGATGAGGTGTCTATCATCTCATAGTGTAGTCATTTTGTGGTCTACTACCGGCTTTTCAACTAGTCCTGTTCTTGTCAGTCCACTGCTTCCACACTCGTATCGTTGTCGTTGCATTATGCCCCATAGAGTAGCAATTTCACAGAATGAAAATCCTTTTACACACAAGCCAATCATTTGTCACTGTTAAAACTCCTTACCTCGCTGATAAGGCACCCTTTCATGTCAACGGGGCATATTGACAGTTGGCACGTTCCTGCTCAGTGACGATGAAAAACAACTTGTCTGGATTCACAGCAGTCCTCTAATTATATGTTCTTTCACGACAGTTCAGAGGGCGCCGCTGAGTCTAGGCATGTGCAATCATTCCCAAATTTTAATCACGTACACAAAATACCCTGCTTTATATTTCCTGTAAGTTTCACTTCATTTGCATGTTTCCTTCATGGTGTTGCATTTTTCTCAAGCATGAGCATATTTATAAAATATTTTTCTTTCCATTGATTATTGAGTTTTTGTCCAGTGTTTTTTAACATAGCCTAACTACTATTAATTTTCAGCACATTTGAGAATTACTGTAAAAACAAGAATTTATTTCAGCATTCAACTATGAATATCTGATTTTACAATGCATAGAGTAAAAATATGTACAAATAGTATTATTGTATAAAAAATTTTTATTATTTTGATATAAAAGATATTATATTTTCATACTTTTTGATTTATTTTTATCAAAACAAAATAGAGAAAAATCTGCTTTTATAAGATAGTTCAGTTTGGGTAGGCACACAAATCAATTACAAATCTAAAAGGAAACAACAAAAATAGTTCAATTGGGATAAACCCTATAAATTATTTGCATCTTTGGCAATAAAAGCACAAAATTACATTTTCTCATCAATGGCCGCCTATCTATATGTCAACTGTAAAACTTTTATCTTTAAAAAAGTTGTCACTCTTACATTACCTATTACACTTTATTATTGTACCAACAAATATATTTCGTCAGCTCTTAGTACAATTAACCATTTAAGAATTAACTCATATTTTAAAATTCAAGGAATAGTGAATCATTTGCAATTGAACCACATATAGCTTAAGGTATGCACTAGCACAGCTTTGTTTTTCACCTCAAGTTAAAACCTATAAATTTCTCAAGACTATAAATTTATTAAGAGTTTCTTGCATTCTTTATTACTTCAACTAATTTAGAACTTAAAAGAAAAAAAAATGCAAATTTTCATTTATTTGGTGAAAAAAAGTATGCTGTCCTGTATGTTTATTTAAACAAATATATTCTTCGCTCATTGCTCCTTTTAATTGCAAACGTTTATTTTTAACTTCCCAGTGAAGGGAAAATCTCTTGCTGTGTTTAATGAAGTTGTGTTTAATTTCTTTCTTCTGAATAGGACATGGATTAATTTTGGCCTCGACACAAAAAAAGACAAAAATAACCTCTAGACCTCGATAGGTCAAATATGTATTAAGTGCATATGAAAACTGTAGTACTTGAATCGGATTAATTTGAAAAGTTTTCAGGATAAAGTCTACTTCAAATATATTGGCTTGGCCAAACAGTTCATTCGGTTTTTAAATAAAAATAAGAGGCACATTTTTCATTGTCACCAATAATTTTATCGAATAACATCTTCAACGGTGTTCCACTACCATCTGCCATTTTTCAGACAACTTCATAATTCCATCTTCTCACAACTTTTTATCTTTTTGAGCAAAAAAATGTTCCAGGTGCCGATGAAGTCTTCCAGGGAAGTGAAGTTTTTCCATTAAGAGAATTTTGTAAAGACCAAAATCAATGGAAATTTAAAGGTGCAATGTTTGAGCAATACGGCGGCTAAATCAGAACTTTGCAGTGAAGCTGTAAGTTTTTGTCTGGTCATCCAAGAAACATGGGGTCTTGCGTGCTTATTTTCTTCCATCTTCAATATTAAATTGATAAAATTCGTCAATTATGATTAGCTTTTGTTTTAAATGCACGATGATATCACAGCTGTCACAATACAATCTAACAAAATGGTATCAAATGACGCTAAAGACAACTAAATGCTACTAGAGCCAATCTACATGAAAAAAAATGAATAAACTTTTTGGTCAACCCAATATTAATTTATCACAGTAACAAGGTTCAATGAAAATCTTGAAGCTTTGTCCTGACATTATTTTAGTGATAGAATATTGATTTAAGATATTTCTCTTACAATAAATACAATTCAGGGATTATTTTGCCTTTTTTGTTTCAATGTTGTTTTTTTAATAACAAAATAACTGAATATCATCAGCTACAATGCT
>JAFIDM010123799.1:0-16753 GCA_023159025.1 Thereuonema tuberculata | reverse complement strand
TGCACTCATACCTATTATTGTAAAGACCATGAAGGCTTATTTTCCTCATATGTTTTCCCTAAAAAAAACAGATAAATTTGATTAACGAAAACAATTTTAAACCACAAGAAAAAAAAGGTTAGTAATCCCGTTCTTTCTTTTTTTCTTGAGTTCAATTCGTTTCAATAGAGAAAACCATATTCAAATTGGTTTAGTAGTTTTAAAGTTATAAGGGAAAGTTTATTTATTTTTCTCTGTAGGTAGTAGGGTATTTGGCATTTTCGATAATTTGCTTTAATAAAATAATTATTTCGTTTTTTAAATTTACTTTGAGAACTGTTTATTACTCTTTAAAATTCTAGACGTGAATACAGCATTTTCTTTCTCTCTTTTTTCTCTCTTGAGGACTTTGCCTTCTCTGGAATTGTCCTGAAGCTCTAATTTTACGAAGAACATTGTCGAGTTTATTAAACTATCGGCTATGGTAGGTATTTATATTTTTTTTTTAATGCATGTAAATTGTTGGTAGTAAATAAATCTATTGGAATCTTAATAGTAAGTTTAAAGTTGATGTTTCTCCTTGAGACGGATTTGTATAGTGTTAAGTGATTAAACAGACAAATCCATTGCGTTTGATTAATCACATAATTCGAAGGAAAGCCTCGCTCCACAGAAAAACAATTCACTGCTATATATATGCCTGTAACTGCTGTGAAAAATTCAGCAGTAATCTTTAACCCTTTTGGCTCTATTCCATATGGAGCATGTTTTTTCGCGGGATGAAATTGGTTCCATTTGCGTGTTCGACTCATAACTCACAATCATAGTGAGAGATAGGAATTCAAAGGCAGAAGATTTATTTGTACTTGTCATGCTTAAGTTGAAAGGAAACGAATTAGCCTTGTGTGTGTGAAACTTCCGAATAATTTGAGTAGTAAATTTATTACATTTCTATAAATACAAACGTCGAACTATTACGTTTTCTTGGATTGCTTCAGTTTATTTTAAAATTACACACTCTTATTTTGTGATCGAGAAGTTAATTGCGCTTTTGCTATTTGGAGAGTGTATGTTCAAACACAGCGGCAGGTATGGACGTTCTTTGTAGTAAGATGATGCAGAGGTGTTCTGATGCCTATTTTCCTTGATTCTCCTTGTGTTTCTGTCCCGTTCCTTACAGCCTTGACTCTCTTGACAATGTAAGTTTTAAAATTGAATAATTTCATCTCCTTCGCAATTTAAAAAATATAGTGTATTCTAAAAGAAGAAAATTCTATCAAAATTACGAATAATTCGCAAACCTAGATTCGCAAACAGACTTAATATAAAATAAATAAAACAAGCTTTTTGATTGAGCATGCGCAGTGTTACTACTACTCAAAACATTTTTCTTCTGTTAGTCAGTTTGTATACGTATTACGTAAAAACGGCTGGACGATTTCCTTGAAATTCGGTAGGCAGCTTAAGTGTGATCCAAATGAAAACGTACGCCCATTTACTTTTCACCATCCCATCTCTCAGAAATGACCCCACCCCTTCCTTCGCTAAAACGGCTAGACGGATATCTTTAAAATTTTGCTTATCGAGGATCCAACTTAAAAATTTGATAACCACCACCTCCTTTCTACCGTCAAGTCCCAGCGTTGCAGCTCAGTCTCCGACTGACTATGCGATGATAGTAGAGTAAAACTTATATGTTTTTATTAAATATAAAGCTATGTAGAACGTACGTACAAGTACGAAAATGTTTTTAGTAATGCTAAAACAAACAATTAAGTATCGTAAATGGCGGTGCGCAGCTTCTAAAGTAGGGGTTGCACGAATTTCTAAAGTCCAATTTGTATTGGAAAGTATGCAGAAGAATGTAAGTTAGAATGTTTCGGAGATCGCGAATTATTGATGTTATACAGGGAATGCATCAGAGAAAATGTGCTGCAGTCATTGTAATGCATTTCTGATAGTAATGCTATGTACTTATAACTATATATGAAACTAGCTGTACCCGGCATGCATTGCAATGCCACTCAAAGAAAGAAAGTGTTTGTGTTTTAATTCTGTTTATTGAAGTGCTTTTGAATACACAATATTTTTTGTTTTTCCGTCTGGTGCATACACGAATAAATCAGAAGGTTTTCCGACGCATGAGCAGGCCATATACAGCTGTCCATATGAGAAGCATGGATTTTCCAAATTTAGTCCACACACTTGTAGCGATTGTCCCTGTGCTTTGTTGATGGTCATTGCAAATGCGAGTCGGAAACTGCAAACGTTGAAACCGGAAATACACTCATTTGTTCAAAGGACTTGCGCACCAGATACTGTAAAATGGTTCTACTAATTCAGAAACCTTCGCGGACGTGGGCACAACAACTCACCAAAGTTTAATCGCAATCTGATGAATGGTATAGGAACGCATAGGAGACAAACAAACATTGAAACAATCATTTTCATATATTAAGATGAAAGAAAATATAAGAGTTGTCTTTTAAAATATAATTGTGGACTATAGCTTGTAGATTAAAAAGCTTAACGTGTGCTAAAATTGTAACGCTTAAAAAATAATGACACACAAAATTATAAAGATTAAAAAATATTTTAACACATTAAAAAATATATACAGGACCGGTTTCGTCGTGTTGAAACGACGTTTTCAACTAACAAAATGAGACAAATCATGTGCTCTTATACAAAATTAAGTTAACAAGAATTTCGAAATATTATTTTACACCAATGAAAAATTTTTTTAACAATTTTAACCAATGAATGGTTGGTGAGATCATGGAAAATTTGGCGGGTGGATGGAAGGCAGGTTCTGATGTCGTCTTTGTTGATCTTAGAAACTGAACGGAAGTTGTTGTTGATGAAGTGGGAAGTGATGACTTCTTTGTTGATCATAGAAACTGAACTTGTGGCTGGATATGTGAGTAGCCAATTCGATTAATAGCCCTACTGTTAAGAGAAGAATTACTTTGTACATTTAGTTAAAATTATAATAATCTCCTTTCGGAATTCCACCTTGGGAATCCAATGGGCGTAGATAGTTCTCGATGAAGACAATCTCTTTCAGAATACCAAGTGGTACCAAACTCGTTCGAAGCCCTTCAGTGGCATCTTGAGTAATACAATGTAGTATCTTTTTTTCCAGAATTCCAATGAACTTTTATCAAATCCGATACTTTTACTTTCACTGCTAAATTCCACTTTCCCATATTAAACAGAAGCATTCGAACCACGATCACAGCCTAACTCATCAATTGCAGCTGTATGTCCCTTCTTGGTAATTGTGAACAATTGCACCATTCTGGTGTTAGTTGGCACAATTAATAACTTCCACATATCTACAAATTGTAAGCTATATCCATCGTCTCAATTAGTGTTAAGATTTTAAGTTAGCTTTTTTTAGCTCGATAGTTTCAAAAAAAAAAAAAAAAAAAGGTTAATTCCACATCTATTTCTGTTTATGACTTTATTGGTATATTTCTCAAGTTAACATTTCGTTTTACTCCTTCAAGAAGTTCTTCCAAACTGGCACAAAACTATTTGAATGTACAGTTTTGAATTTCGCGCTCAGTATTATCCTTCTCTCATGCCGTAATGCGTCACTATCTGCAGCCATCTTTTTACACGAGTTGCGAAGTGCATTGATGTTGACGGTGGAATTTTTGAAAATTTATTAAAAACTATAACAAATTTGTCATTTGAACAATAAATATTAGGAACAGTTCGTAACACCACAATAGTTTTGTAAGTGTATATTCAAATAGGTCTACCTCTGAAACCGATCGGAATAGTATACATGCTCCTACAAACTTCCTTTAGAATGACTGATACTATGACCTCCCAAAATATTGACCTTCCTTCTGGGTACATATACACAGCATTCTCAAAAACATTAAAATTGATTAGTAATACATTGTTTACTTAATGACTTTTAAGTTTAGTCAATATTTTTTTTAATAATTATATTTAATTCAAAGATACATTATAAACAGCATCCTTTCACACCTTACTTATAATTTATTCCTTATAATTTATAATGCATTATATACAATTTATAATGCGATTTTCTTAAAATTTAGGGTCAGTTTTCAAGGATTCTTAAAATGTACAATAATCAATATTATATTTTTTACATTCAATTTAATAAAATCAAACTATTATTATTATTATTATTTAGAGGAAGATAAGTAAATATAGAAAAAAATATTGTTAGAAATTATCTTTAGATAGATTTAACAATAATTTTACGAAAAATATATTTTTTCAAACATATAAATATTTGAAGTATATTTGTTAAGGGAGATTGGAAGAATATTCGGCAAAATCTTATTTGCGAAAATAAAAAATAAAATAAAGCAGACCACGAAAACAAAATTGCAGAAAGTAATTCAAGGACATTCAAAGAAACGAAAAAAAGTCTTTGATGCAAAT
Source organism: Thereuonema tuberculata (assembly GCA_023159025.1). Taxonomy (NCBI): domain Eukaryota; kingdom Metazoa; phylum Arthropoda; class Chilopoda; order Scutigeromorpha; family Scutigeridae; genus Thereuonema; species Thereuonema tuberculata. The sequence goes on along the minus strand of JAFIDM010123799.1, from coordinate 12,343 downwards.
TGAACCGGTCTCATTGATTACCATTCGTTGTTACAAAAAACTATCAAAACACCATTACAGAGCAGATTCATTATTGTTTGGTTGTTGATGTGAACGGTTCGGCATTCATTAAAGGCTACAGCGGTAAACAACCTTCAATTTTCCTTGAGCTACAATTGGATCGCAGACCCCAAAGCAGCGTTACTATTATTATAAACTAATATTACCAACTAAATTGTTCATGGTTATTTATTTCATTAATTCATCGTTAATGAGTACACTTGATTGTAGTTTTTACTGCTGTCAATTAATATAAAATTCAATCAGAGATATATTCATTGCTGTATCTAATGTTAGATTCGGAATCGAATTAAGGAATGTTTAGATCCTGTCCTGTAGTAGAAAATCGTGTAGTTACAGAAAACTGGCAACTAAAATTCGAAAAAGAAATTCAGAATTTCATGAATTTGTAAAAACTATCAGTATTATAATTTGACATTTATTTTTTTATCATTCATGTCCTTATTGTGTGAAAATCGATTAAAATGAAGGACCAAACACACAAAACGTAAGAAATAAATATACAGTCGGACCTCTATTTAACGAACCTCTATTTTGCGATTTTCTCTATTTTGCGAACTTTTCTTTGGAACCAAGAACATTTTGCTAATTTCTTCGTAAAATAACCTCCAAATAGCGAAGTGCATTTTCTATTTAACGAACTTTTTCGAGGTATCTATTTTTTTTTCTCCTTGAAATGTTTTTATTTTATTAATATTCCTTTAGAGGAAATGAAAGAAATGTGGATACAGCTGAGGGGAAAAAGAAGAAATTAACGATGATGTGCTGATTGATGATTATCTTTCACTTGATTTTGAAGTTGAGACCTCGGAAACACTAACTGAATCGGATATTTTGGACACTGTGAAAAATAAAAACAATACAGCTGTGAATTGCGATGAAGATGAATAAAAATGGAAATGATCATGATGCAGAAATCAAAAAAACCTTCGTATGATGAAATGCTAAAATTCGAAACAATCCGACACAGATTACAATTTGAAGGAAATGCTGAAGGAGTTTTTGGTGCATTGCAAAGTTGTGAGACGTAGGCCTACTAAGAGCGAAAACACTTTTTCAAAACAAAAACTCAGACAAAATTAACAGACTTTATTTGTAAAATTTAAGTACGCATGTGGTAATGTATGCTTTGTCATTAAAATTATTACTTTTTTTAATAATACTTATTGTTTATTATTTTAAATCTGTTTTTTAATTTTAAAAAGTGAATCTCTATTTAACGAATTTTCCATATAACGAACTTTTTTTCGGGATTTAGCGACTTCGTTAAATAGAGGTCCGACTGTAATTAATTAGCTTCATTATATGTTGCGAGGTATCTTGCAAACCTCTTCATCAGATGATAAATATTTGAGGAAAAATTTTAGGCATAATTTGAATTACACATTTCCGAAAAGTGAACATAAGTACAAAATATAATATTTTGTATGCTCCGTTATTATTATATTTATGTTCACTTTTCGAAAATGTGTAATTCAAATTATGCCTAAAATTTTTCCTCAAATATTTATCATCTGATGAAGAGGTTTGCAAGATACCTCGCAACATGTAATGAAGCTAATTAATTATATTTATTTCTTATGTTTTGTGTGTTTGATCCTTCCTTTTAATTTTTATTTATTTTTTTTAATTTACTCCTTACAACAGTAACCTGAAACATTACTTGTCATTTTGTAATAAATACAAAATGACTTACTGATATTATTTATATTTTATTTTCTCCAGACTGTGTGTGTAATTTACGTTCAGTCATTGCAAAAAGTTTACATCTGATTGTAAAAGGAAGTATAGATATACAAAGTGAATGTTAGTCTGATCAGGGCTGATTTAATCAAACTATGCGAATGCCTAGGGCGTCAAAAGTTTGGGATAGGCAATTTAAAACGCATAAAAAAATTAAAAAAAAATAAATTCAGAACCAATTTTTTTTCCTTTCAAGTTTACGTTTTTATTGAGTAATTCTGAAGTAGGTTTAGCCACAATGTGGGTTTTTTTTTTTAGGTTGCACAAGGAAGGACTTTTATGGACCTTCAACAGAATGTTGTGGCTTAAATATTAAGCAAAGAAATATATCAGACGTCGTATTAAGGAATTTATTGATTTGATAGGACTGCAGTTTTAGTATTTGTCGATTTCGTATCGTATTTTTCCGCAATTTATATCAATTGTTTTAAAATTCCCTTGTAACTTTGATCAGTATAAAAGTCTCGTAAAAGCAATGGACGGAAATAACTGTCTGAAATGAAAAAGTTCAGTCAACTGAAATTCTTCATTTTAAATTATGTGTGTCCCGAAACAAGGGTCCTTTCTCCGCAGAGGTTAAAGGTCAGAGAATCCGACGCGTTTTCTAGTCTGTGTTTTCTTTGGACGTAGTTGTATTAATTTCAGAGAAAGAAAAAAAATAAAAACAAGAATTAGATAAGTTTAACGACCTAAAATGTAAAATTGACAATTAAAAAAAATAACAAAAAACCCAATTGTTCTTTGTGAAATGTCAAAGTAGCAGACGATGAAGTTCAAAACTCAGACACTGTGACCTCAAATATATTGATCTGGAAGTTTCGATTATTCTGATGATTGTACGTTTCCTCTGGGAGGTCCGTCGACCATGTCATTAAGTTTTCTGGTCCCCGAATTTTATTATTCCTAGAATTCGTATTTCTTGGTAAAAAAAAGGTATCGTTATTACATTCGAATTACCTTGAAATTTCTAATTCACTTTAACTACTCATTTCAACGCCAAATGATTGTTGTATTTATTGGAAAACATTGGAAATGTTTTTTTAAGTATATTAAATATATACTATGAACAAATTAATTATTGTTTTATTAAATATATACTAGTTGACAAATATATTAAATATATACTAGTTGACCCGTGGCACAAAAAAACACTCCAACACCTCTAATAAACTACAACAGCTGTCGTGCATGTTAGTTACACACATTATCAATAGATGGCGCCTTCTCCATTTTTATAAAAAGGTTTTTAAAATGTTTTTTTTAACGAAAACATTAATTTTCAACACTTCGTTTATTTTTCGTCATAAGCGGTGAACATGATCTTCAAAATGATGTCTCAATCATTGATTTTGATGAAGTATTAAGGGAGATATCGCATACCGACATAAAACACCTTTGAGAAACAATATATAAGGATTAACAGCATTTATTTATATCTATTTTCGTAAGAAACCTTCTAATTAATTCCAATTTAAGATACTGGAAATATTCTACACAGTTTTAATCAGTTGTTTCTCATATTCTCATTATTATTTAAGTTTGACTTATTCAGTCGTCGTATAAATGTGATCTTCTTAGCATAGTTCACATTAAAAATAATGAAAAATATATGTACATAAAAAAATTTATTAAAAAGGAATTTTTTTTGTCTTGCTTTTTGTTGTTAATTAATTTTTTGGTTTATTAGTAGAGGAAAATGTCCTATTTTTCATTGTTTAACTTCCTTCCCACATCGATACCTTCTTGTTCATAGGAATGTTGTTTACGTAAATTTGGATAAACTTTGATAGTTCATTTGACTGAAGTTAGAATATGATCACAATGGTTAATGTTACAAGCTCTATTTTTGTTTTTTGTTTTGTTATGCAAATGAAAAATGTGTGTAGTATATTAGACCAGATTGTGCAGGTGCTCGACAATTTACATTCCTTGGAAGCACAAAAGAAATTAAGTTATAAATATAAGCAATAAAAACAGCAGAAGACTATCAGGAAACTTTCACTGAGGGAGCAGTGAAGAGAGGCAGGATCTTCAAAGGAATTCATGGCAAAGTGCTTTGCAAATCTATTCAGTTGGAGAGCTCAGGGATTTGAAGTTGAAGAAATGTCAGAAGGAGAGAGTCAGCAAAGAATACTGAAAGCTCTTTTATAAGAAAGCTGTAGATAGTGGAAGACTAGTACCACTACATTGCCGAAAAATAAGCCATTCAGGACATACTGATAGATGTTGAATGATTTAATATACGATAGTTTTGAGATAATTCAGATACGTCTTTAACAGTAATCACTACGACGGTGTTTATGAATAAAACTAAAGATAGCTACTATAGAATAATAATTATAGAAGTTTTTAAAACTTCAAATGTAATAGCAGAGAGAAATGAGCTAGCAGGTTTAGATAAAAAACAAAACAAAAAAACAACCAAGAACAAAGGAACAGGATGGTTTAATTTTGCTGAAAACGGAATGTTATATAAAAAAGCATTACGATACTGTCTCGATGTTTGTTAGTGCGTTATTAATCAAAATAACCTTTGTCATCTCGTGAAAGTGTGTCTCTTTTCTTCGCTTCTGTTTTTAGCGACTGCTTTTAGCGACTTGGGAAGAGCTAGAAGGATTCCTGTCTGCATCTAACCCCCCCCCCCCCCTCACAGCCCAAACCTGAAATAGGAGCCCCATGAGTCATATCTCATTCAACTCCCTCCAGTTGGCTTGGAGGTTTGGGAATCTGTAGGTTTGGTTTTAGATGGTCATTGACCTGGCCAAGAATACAGTGGTAATTGGATAAAATTGGTTTCTTACTGCATCTACTATGCGGAGAACGAATATGATGCATTCGACCCAATGTTGCCCGAATACAGATATCGCTTGAAATTGCACTTGATCCTTGAATTACAACCGCTTGACTAAATGAGTTTCGCTCGTCAATCAATAGTAATGTCACTTTTAACAAAACAAGCGTTTGGTAGAGTGTACAGGGGTCGCTTGGTTTTGTGTTAGTTTTTTTTTTTTTCTTTTATACAAAACTATGAATCGATTAATAATTGTTTGTTTTAAATGCTTTTTTACATCATTATTTTAATAATAACTGTATTCATGAAAAAAAAAGAGATAATTTAATTTAAAGCAATAGATAAAAAAAACAACAGAAAGACAGAAAAGTTGCAAAAACTTTTAATGAAAAGGAGAATGGCCAGATCTGCCCCACCATTATACTATACAGCGATAAGATATATACGCAAGGAAAGATCTCCATCAATAGAACAATTTTTATTATTACGACAATCACCACAATCAATCACTCAAACGTCAAATATAGACTTATATAACTCCGAACGGTCTAATAATTGATTAGTCTCAATTATTGAGACTAATCATGTGGCAGGGAAACCAACCACCTACAGGCGGGGGTTCTTGGCTATAGGTGATTGGCTTCCCTGCACCCATATTCACCACAATCAATCAATCACACTGTTAATAAGTATTACACAAAATTAATAATTGTATTTTTGTATTGTATGGCCGGTACGCACCGAAGTGCGAGCTTCGTAGCCGAAGCCTCCATGTTCCAGGGAGCGCTAGTGTTCCCAAGATGGCGAACCCCTAGCAGACTCCCTAGAATTTCAAGGGAAAGATACTGGGGTGGTTTCCCGTGGCCTTCCCCAGGACGCCATTAAGGAATGACGTCAGACCGAAGAGAAAGTGAAGAAGAGGCTGGACAACACAGGAAAGGAAATTGAAACAACCATGCCACTGCCGGGATTCGAACCCAGGTACTGGCGCACTGGCCGCCACGGCAGACCGCCGCCAGCACGGCAATTAATAATTAATATTATCATTTATTTCAAGTAAATAATAAATATTTACAAGTAATAAATGAAAATAATATTTACTGTTACTGAAAATAAATATTAAATGATAATTAATTAATACATCCGGGAAGTAAGATGTAAATGAGATAAGTCATATCTAGACGTATATAACTCCGAACGGACTAATAATTGAGACGAGTCGTAATAATAACCCGTGTTCTATGTAAGGAGATCTTTCTATAGGTATATATCTTATCACTATACAGGGTGGGGCAAATTCCCATACAGTTTGCCAATTCTCCTTTAGTTTTTAGTTTTTTAGGTTTTTCTCGCTTTATCTTTAAAAACTTTCGATGAATTCAGAGAAATCCGTTTGAGTGATGGATTCTTCACGTGAGAACTCAGCCTTCCCTGGATAAGAATACAGTAAAGCCCCGATTATCCGCGAGTGCCGCGAAAATTTTTTTTAATTACGAACCTCAAAAAAACCAATTTTAATCCAAGCCAACAACAGGGAAAATACAATAGGCCCTACAGTGCGAAGGTCGAAAATTACTGACAGGTTTCCTGTGCATCGTGATCCTATAGGCCTTCTCTGAAAAACATATCTCTGGTTATTTCTGCCGAAATTCTTTGACCTATCTGGACCATATTTTGCTTAATGATTATCTGTAACTCAAAAGGTACATGTTGATTATTATTTTTTTTTACAGATGAATGCTTACGAATATTCCATTAACGAACATTCGGTATGACGAATGTTACAACTCATACATTTTATTTACATTCGCCAATAGAAAGAATTGCTTATAAAACGAAATGCCAAACCTACAATGAACAAAATTGTAAGATTTCAATAAAACAAACTTATAAAAAAAAAAGCGATATACTGTTTTTTTATTCTTTTTTTATTTTATTATACGTTAAGTAATGTAAGATTAATCATAACGCTTACATACTTTATAATAAAAACGTATTGTATAGATCATTCGATGTTTGCGCAGAATTGCAGGTTCACATAACGAACAACGCCTTGGAACGCACTCGTTCGTAAACGGAGAATTATTTATAGTTATTTATTTACTTATATCTTCCTCAATGTCATTGTTATTGAGGTTCCACTTTTTAAAAGCATGTCCAAATATTTTCATAATTTCAAACGTAGCCTGCCGGTAAGTTTTGCAAGACACACCGTTAGGGAAAAGATAGTAGACCGATAGGTTCCCGGTTTCATAAATTCATCTTAGCCACATACTAAACTTTACTTAAATCCTAAAACTATTAAAATAAAATCCTTCAAATTTGGCATCGCTATATTTGGATTCGTTGAGATAAGATGTCGAGAATCGTTGGGGCCTATACCTCTAAGAAACCCCCCTTTGGGACCTGCATCGCTTGCAAATGAAGGATCCTTTAACCTATTTTATGTATTTGGATACACATTTTATTTGACCCTATTGGAAATTACCTAAACATTACGCCTTTGTTCATTGTTTTTATTTAATTTTAAACATTTCCCTTTAGGATGCCTTTACGCTATTTTTTTTGGCCATTTTCCTATGGAACAATGGATGTTCAATTTAGAGAAGTCTATTCCATTAATTATTAAGTTTGAGCTGAGAGGGTGACGTAGAGGTGTGGGTGAATAAAAGAAGAGGCGATAAATTATTCCTTAACTAGATGTCGCGAATTGAGAAAGCGCATCTGGGAAACTGTACTCCCAATGAGTCATAAAGAATTCAGAATTATGGGTTAATAATTTACTTTTTATTTATTTTTCTTAATTATTTTTATTTGAGAAACGATGAAAGACGACCTTGAAGTGATTTCTAACCGAAAACACTGCGGGGGTGGCAGTAAAGCGCTCCTTTCAGCTGGCTTTCTATTAACTGTGTTTCCTGAGAATATGAAAAAGAAGAAAACCACTGCACCTACCTTTCTTTCGTTCTTTTTGATAAGGAACTCACGTGGAATATCTCACCTTTGTTTAACCTCCGCTGTCTCCAGTTCGCAGATATCGGAAAGGGCATCAAAAGGTCAATTCCCCTGAGAGAATCATTCTTTTCCTAAGAAATAAAAGAACGGTTTAGAAGAAAGACTATTCTGATACATCCAATATAACTACGAGTACTCCATCACAAATACTTAGGCTGGATATACTTGATAATAATCCTCATAACTGGAGAACAAAGAGAATGGAAAAGACGTTAATTTTGACAATCCATATCAAGAAAGAGAGAGAGACTATTTTATATTAAGTTAGAGGTCCGGAGTTTTCCAAACTTTATTAATATCTAAATGTTAAAAAGAAGTTCCTTTAAGAACGTAAAACCTACTTTCCGTAAATGATGCCTTATTTTTTTTTTTTTTTTATTAAGTTGTGAAAATGATATAAAAGAAGTATCTACGTTTTACTTTTAAATTATAATAATCTGTATAATGCGAACAGTAGAAATTTTCCATTTCCTGGTAAAAATTTATCAAATCCTCAAAACAAATCTCATTGCTTTAATCCGATTAATTTTAATTAATAGGATTTCCCCCCCAAAAAAAACAACAAAACAAACAAAAACAAAAATACACACACACTCACAAGGCTCTGCATTACAGATTTTAATGCCCTTTTATGAGAGTTATATATAGGTTTGGGGGCCAACCCTCCACGGGCTTCAAAATGCTTGGCATTGCTTTCATTGGATTGTCAAGAGACGTAAGGGCACTTAAACGCTAATACGGGATTTCATTTTTTTTTTAACCACTGTTACCCTTTCTGACAAGTTGTAACTGAAATCCAAATAACTGACTGTCTTCAGTAAAGGTCCTTTAACCATTTTCAATAATTGATTTACGTATCAGCAGGTTTGTTTTTTGTTTTGTTTTTTTAACTTATTGATATTTTTTTGCTGATAAACGAATCTGATAACAATTCATTCATTTTAATATATTTAAATTACTAAATAAAATTTTAAGATTTAAAAATTCAAAATTTATTATTATTTTTTACTTTTTATTTTTTTTCCGTCTTTGTTAAATATTGTGATATACAGGTCAATTGACTTATAAAACAGGACATGCAATTTCGAAGGTAAATAGGGGACAGGTGGTAACCCTAATCATATCAAAGCGCCCGCAAATTATTACACTATATTGAAATAAGTTCTATTTATTGGCAGAATAAATCCTTTAATAAGTGCGAATGTTCGTTTTTTAACAAGTGTGAAACAAAAGATATTCAGCGTAACTCACAAGTTCAACTAGATTTTTCAATATCATTTTGTGAGTGATTTAGGCCTTCACGCTTATAATAACATCTGATTATATGGAGCGGTAATACTTATTCTTTACTCATATTTCAACACACAATGTCCTCTTCTATTCACTTTGTTTTAAAATTTTCATCTCCTTTTAAACTATAAATTATATTTTAAATCCATCTTATCTTTGGATCTAAACATTGAAGAAGCAAAAAAAAAAGACTCCATTTTGTAACTACAACAACACGCGGGATCACATTTAACAAAAATGTTTTCTTACAATCAGTTTGTGAGTTCATCTTCCACTAGAAACAATTACCACGCAACATACAATTATTAACAATATCAATGTCATTTACCGTTATAGTCAATCGAGAATGCTTTTCCCCTTAGCTTTCGCGCAGACTGAGCCAAACATCAAGGGTAAATTCTGCTGATGATTCCTAATAAGGATGAAACAGCTGTTCAGGGTTCCCGTTGATGTTGGCTTAGCATGAGAAGGCAAATTTACTGTCCAGTTGTGATTTTTTTTCTTGATTTATGAAGTATAACGGACCTTAAATTTGCTTTTCATTGAATTCTCTTATTTCTTTCAAAATAATCTATAGATTAGCTAAAAGGACTTTTAGACGCTATTGTTTCGATTCTAATGCTTTTACGAGGGAATTTTGTCATCTTTTCGCGCTAATTTCACGGCAAGGACCCATACAGAAGAAACAAAATAAATTGAAATTTAAAAGTGAGATTAAATTGTTCTGTCTTAAATATGCACACAAGTTTTCAAGAAGACTCTTCAAAGCTGTTCAAAAGTTATTTGATAGATGGGCTTGGGCTTACGACATAACACACTCCCTCTCATACTGGTTACTTTGACGAAACACTGTGTGCGTTTAATCAACGCAATAATAGTGCAATGGTATGTATTAAAATTTTCATATTTAAAAATGTAATTACATTGTTGAGTCAGAATTAAGTTTGGTATATTTACAATTTCTTCGGGTTGTAAATGTTTGTAGGCAGAAGAACTAATTCGTTGTAGGAAGTTAAATTGAAATTGCAGTGTCGGTGTGGTCTAGTGGGTTTGACGGCGGTTTTCTAAGAGGCCGATACGTCAGCACCTGAGTTCGAATCCCGACGTCGGCTTGGATATTAACTTTATTTCCTGTATTTGTCTGCTTCTTCTATGTCCCCTTTCTTTTCACCACAATCACCTGGTCACTAGGGATGAATATGACCTAAGTTATTGGGGAAGCCTTCGTCCAGCCTTGGACTGAAACAAGAGGCCGAAAATAAAAAAAAAAAAAAAGTTGAAATTACGTACATTGCAAAGAAACTCATGCAATGGCTGAATTGTCGTTTCTTTCATCAATTTATAACTTTTTACAATTTCAAACACATACATACAAAAAGCACTTTCATTTGGAAACAGAAGTTTAAATTGAATGCTAACATTTGGGCTAATGCTAAAATGCTAACATTTGGGCCAACACCAATGACAATTGTTTAAAACCTATAATTAACCTGCAAAATAAAATTTTAAAGATAATTTTCTTCAAGCAAAATGTAAACGATAAAAGTATAATATTAAAGAAAAGACTTCAATACAGAATACTAAATCCCAAACAAAAATTCATATACAACATACTAATTAAAAACTATTATAAAATCTTTGAGCATAAGAAAGAAGAAAAACAAAAATCCTCATATAATCTAAGAAACAAGAAAAATATCCATCTTCCCTATCCACTAATATACAATGACTATGGTAAGAGGCATTTCAACTATATACTTGAAAATATATTCAACACTATAGATGAAAAAGAAATATATATAAAAAATGGAAGAATATCGTATGTTAAGAAACTATTAAAAAAGTGTCTGATAGAATGTAATTAATATGAATTTCTTTTGTTTCAATTGTTTTCTTTGTAATTGTAAATCCTGTTTGTAATGTCTCACTTAAGTATTTTGTTCAATTTACTACCAATGTCCTTAATATTTATTGTTACTAGTTCTTACTGTACTCGACAAAAATAAGCTAAACATAGGTAACTTTAATATACACATGTAATAATTATATATAGAGTTAAATCAGAAAATTATTTTAACTTTTAAATCATGTTACTGCCTAATTTAAAATTTTTTTGAAAATTATCACCTAGCGGTCTACCTGACAAAAATCACTTGTAAAAACAATACTATGTAAGTAATTTCATATTTTTTAACAATGTATTCAAAATTAATTATATATTTGTAGTATACCTATATTCAGAACCTGTTGATAGGAATTTGTCATTCCTAACGGGACTGTAACTTTTGTATTTAGAATCATAATAAATGACTTTATTATTATTATTATTATTATACTTGTATGTTTCAAACCTTGGGTTTCCCCAGCAAAAACAATATGGCGGGTCAAGGACCAAAGCACATACTGCCAAGTGTAAAGATGTGTGCAAGAATGATTAGGGATGTGTGCTTGTGTCCATAAATTTCCTAACTATGCGTGTAGTGTTGAGTACCACAGCCTTCTGCAGTTGTGCATAAGTGTTTTTGTGAAGTCCTAGTGTGCTGAGACTGTGGTGCAATGTGTGAGGCACCAGACCAGTGGCAGACAGAACGATGGGTACAACACGTACTCGATCCTGCCTCCACTGCTTCTGGAGCTCGTGTGCTAGATCAGTGTATTTACTGATCTTGTCTGCGTGAGTTTTCTGCATGTTCTTGCTGATAGGCACTGCAATATCAATTAGATAGGTCTGTTTGTTGACCTTATCAACAAGTGTGATGTCTGGTCTGTTGTGATGTATGGGTTTGTCTGTGTGAATGGGGCGGTCCCAGTATAGTTTATATGAGGGTGACTCTAATACGCTTTGTGGTATGTACTTGTAGTACGGGACCATGCTCTTAATAAGTGAATGTTTGTGTACTAGTTGTTGATGAACGATCGACGCTCCCTGATTGTGTCGGTGGAGGTAGTCTGTTTGAGAGAGAAGGGGACAGCCTGATATTACGTGGTCGATCGTCTCATGCGTAGTGTGACATTTCCTGCATTTGTCGTCATGTGTGTTTGCATCGTGTAGAATGTGTTTCTTGTAGTTGCGTGTGGAGATGACTTGGTCCTGTATTGCGATCATGAACCCTTCGGTCTCCCCAAACAGCTCACCACTCGTCAGCCGTCTGTTCGACGCTTCCATGTCGACATGAGGCTGGCTGAGTTCGTGATGATGTCTGCCATGGAGTTCCTTACGAGCCCATGATTCACGCAGCTGCTGAATGTGGGTGTCAGGGGTTGTGAGTGTTGGAGAAGAGTTTTCGGGGTTCAGGGGTGTGAGGTGTGTGTCAGCCTTGACAATGGCTGAGTGAAGTGAGGAGTCTTCTGCTCTTTGGTGGAAATGTTCCCTAAGTGTATGTACTTGTTTTTCGTGTAGGGTGATGAGGTTGATGAGTCCTCGGCCTCCCTCCTTGCGGGGAA
>JAFIDM010123798.1:0-16758 GCA_023159025.1 Thereuonema tuberculata | reverse complement strand
TTTTGGTCAATTTAGAAACAATACAATTAATTTTTATTAAATTTGTTACATCTATTATCAGCAAAAATGATTATTACATTTACTTAATGCTAATAAATCACATTAACAAACAATATAGAAGTCAATTATATTTATGAGTAGTTATTAAATTTTGTGCGATTAAATAACATTAGGGTCAACGTACATTTATCTATCTACGAATATTATATATATCTTAACTTAATTAAAACTACATATTCAATCAATTGAAACTACCACGGTATTTCCAAGTCAGTTATTTGCTGTCAATTATAATGCGATTTTACAGCAATAAACTTATCTTAATGAGTAATTTTCTGTTTTAACTAATTCAGACTTACTGTCATCAGTAAAATTAACCAGATAACACCCCAGTCTTAATTAATAATGTTTTGATTAATTTACTTTTATATAATGTACACTTATTAATGAAAACTATAAAAACACCTTTCGATATTAACTACGTAAATATTTATAATATTTACAATATTTTAAATTATATACGGAGTATAAGATTACAAAGAAGAAACAGAAAATAAAAGCAAGAAAGATGGAAAAGTTTTAATTATTATCTTTTTTTACAATGAGTTAATTGGGATAATAAATATTTATGCTTACAATATATATACACATATTATATAATGTACAGTTATATATTATAATGTCAAAATTCGAAACTTCGAATTGTTTCTAAGCCCAATTTCAAAATTTACTTTTCCGGATCGTCTAGTCAATAACCGGTTTAAAAAAATGATGCTTTTTTTTTTTTACCACAGAGATTGACATTAGAACTATACTGTAATTATTTTGACCTTTTCACATGTTCTCAGTTTACGACTGATGAAGAACACTCCTGCTTCTTATCTTAGGGTGTCTGCAACACTAATCGAATTGCTCTAACAATTTTACAGTAACAAAAACAGACAATGGAGGAACTTTGAACATAAAAAAATAATAATAATAATTCTTCAATGGATGCTGAGACCTAACAGAGGAGCGATAAAGGAAGAAGGCGAATAAAAGGAAAATAAATTTATTCAAGGAAAATTATTTATTAAAGGCTTTATTGAGGGGGGAAAAAAACCCCATAAAGACCAATAAAAATATTCAAATAAAAAGTTTAACAAAAAGTTAAAAATAAACATAAAAATTTTAATTTTTTATTTGTAAGTTTTTAAATTGTATTAATAAGATGAAAAAGAGCTACGAAAGAAATTGATGCTACTTTCTTTAAAAACGTGACGCCCTCAATTTCTTTTTTTTTTTTTTGTTTTAAAGTTGTTGAAACTGAAGAAACGAAAACTATCAGTGTTTTGAAATCTGAAAAATTTATTCTTTGGAAATTTTTACCATCTTTAGAAGAAAGTTTCTTCGTACGAATCCACACGGAAAAAATATATTTACAAGCGAAGGAACGTGTAGTAGTAATGGTTAATGAAATAATTAATAAAAATTGTGCACGTTGTAATAACAAAGTAAAATTCGATGAATTTAATGGTTGATTCATTGTATTACTTTCAGATTATTATAATTGTTGTAATGTTATTTGTTTCAACAATCCATGTAATACTGTTTTTCACGTAATCTTCTTAGTTATTTAAGTTCATTTTCATTTCGTTAAATTTTCATTGTAAAAAAGACGATTTCTCTTCGAAAATTTGCATTTTCGAAACGTATTTTAAATTTGCGTTTAAATGTATATATATATTTTATTATATTTATTTATGTTGAGTATGTCGATGCTTAATATTAAGACTTCCAAAACAGAGCAAATTAGAAAGAAGTATGGTGTAAGAACTTATAACTTAAATATTTAGATTTCTTTCTTTAAAAGATAGAGCGTTTTTCTCTATAAATAAGCAGTTATAAGATGAAAGATTTACTGGTTAAAAAGTTGTTTAGTGGGGAGGTGTGGGTGGGGGACACAAGTTGATTTTTATGAGTCTCTCTTCAAGCTACACTGAAATGCAGATTACTAAAAAAAAAAAGTATTGTCAATGTTATCATTTTAGCGTTTTTTAAAACTATATTTTAATTTTGATTTACAGCATGCATTTTGTATTCAATTTAGAATCAAGATATACAGGGTGACACAAAATAATGTACTAACACTTCGATAGTTAGTACATCAAAGTGTTAGTACATTTTTTTGAGACATCCTGTATATTGCCGCTTAGGTTGATTCCCGAACTTTCTCGGTTCACGACGTCCCTGATCAAACGAAACCTGAGTGATGATCACCTTCCGCAATTTAAACCTTCTGCGTCTAACTTATCAAAATCTAATACTCAGTGCCTCTGCATTTGAGAACCACTGGATTGATCCCTTTGAATTTCTTAAATTTCCTTTAATTCCCCTTAATATTTTGAAAATATAGACCAAGGCCTGCATAATGAATAAACAAAAATGCCTTTTCTGGTCTATTATTATCGGAGGAATTGGGAACGGCCGTTTCGTCCTGCTTGGGATAAAAGACCAGAAAGGCATATTTGTTTGTTCATTGTACAGCCCTAGGTTTATATTTTGAATAATTTTCCTCCATGTTAAATTTCTTTATTTTCCTTTATATTTTCTTAATATTATAATTTTCTTAATATTTTTCATTTCCGGTCACTTCCTGTCTCACACAAAGTGGTCGCAGACCGGAAGTCGATATTTTCATCGACCGGAAGTTTAAACATACATGAAGACGTCATTGAATTCTCGTAATGACTTTGTTTGATCGATATTCTTTCTCTGTTCCTAAGAGCCTTGTAGTTCGTAATAAGTCGTTATCTGCTCTTCTAGTACATTCCAAGAGCCTTTTGGTAAATCTCTTCCGTGCTGATGGCGAGTGTTTTCTCTTCAGTGCAAAGTTTTTCAATAAGTCCGTCACTTGAGAAGCGCCAGGAAAAGTGATCTCGTGCCTTCGCTGCCCCGAGCGCTTTTGCTGCACCGCTCCGGTGCACTGCCAACGAGATAGCTAAGTAAAGTGTTTCCGGTAATAAGTCCTTATTAGACGCTAAAACGGAGATAACACGTATAAATAAATAATAATAAAAAATGTGTGGTTTTTATTTACTTACTTATTTTTTGCAACAAGAATGACAAAAAAAAAACATTGAATTATAGTTTCTTGATTTCAAATTGTGCTACGGAGCCTTGATTCGACCAATCAATAAAAATACGTTTTCATCATCTTGACCGATGTTTGTCGTACGAAATACTTGTAAAAATATTTTTCCGTGGCACTTCCGAAGTAGTTTCTTTTGGAAATGACTGCAAGGCCCAACACAAGAATAAACAAAAACAATTGCCTTTTCCGATTCATTCTTATGAGGAGGACTAGGGAACAGCTGTTTTACCATTCTACTGGATCATCAGCCCTAGCCTGCCTCCTCGATAAAACTGAATCAGAAAGGCACACCTAAGGTAAAGTCATCAGCCAACCTGGCTATGACCTCCCCAAAGGCAAAAGGCAATAAAATTATTTACCGAAAAGTCGAGAGGCAATATCGGTAAAGTTCCCTACAACTAGTAGGCGAACAACAATAAATAATAAAAGGACAAAGGATAAGGCCGCAACAAAGCTAAAATAAATGGGTTTAACGTGCTGACAAATCTACTGGAAATGACTGCAAGCCCCAACACAAGAATAAACAAAACAATTGCCTTTTCTTTTTTTGGTTAAAAATGTAGCTAGTCTTTTTTTAAAATTGGAATTAAGATGTATGTGTGTGTGTGTGTGTTTGTGTGTGCATGTTTTTTCTTTTTTCTTTTTGTTTTCTCTTTTTAAATATTTGCATACCCTACAACGCACAAACTCCGTTAACTAATTAACAGATTCAAAACAACAACCAAACGCGAAGGCGCCTAGGAAATGCTAAGGTTTGCCGTGCTTGTTCTTTTTATTTTCTCACGATAGCTTTCGCAAAATTACAAAGTTGTTAATTTCCGGTAAAAAAAAAACAAAAACCGGCACGTTCGGTGTAAATCGGAATTGTTAACTACCTTTTTAAAAATGGTACCGCTTCTTTATTAAAATTTAAAAGTGTCCCACTAAAGGCCTTTGTGGCCCTTAGGGTAAGGCTCCTGGCGTTCCGTGACCAAGTTCACGGTAAGTTGAGATCGGGTGGTCAGGCCCACACCCGCCCGCCTTTAACCCTAGGGAAAGAAACCCGGTACCCATTCAACATAGGGCTGGGTAGATTAGATTAGATTAATTGAAAGTGGGTGGAATGACTGCCGAGCACGTCGACCTGAAAGATCTTTTGTACTATCCCACGGAAAGAAGGACAGGCGGAGAGAAAGACTGAGAAAGGATGGTGTGAGAAATGCAGGGGAAACGGGAGAACCCCGGGAAAACCTGCCCAGCGCGGATCGCCACCATCAACGAAACCCACATGAGAACCGAACCCGGGACTCAGAGGTGAGAGGCCAGTGTCTTAGCGACATCGCCAACCGCGCGGCCTAGGGCTGGATAAATCCACCGTTTCTTTAAGATATCCACTTTTTAATTTTTCATGTATTTTTGGTTAGAAAATATTGAAAGTAAGGGGGGAAACTAAGCACAATTCTCTGGAGTTACGCCTTTTTTTTTTTAAATTTAAGACGGGGGTAAGGGGGTTAAAACTAAAAAAAAAAAAAAAAAATAGGGTTAAATAAAAAGGTTCCAAAGACAATACGCACTTTCACTTTGCAGTGAGTGAGTGAGTGCGAGAATAGATTACGGGTGGCTTCGGTAGAGGGCGTAGCTGCAGCAGCTGGGTCAGTGAACCTCCATTTGGGAAAGAAGAAGAGAATGGAAACAGAAATAAGGAAAAAGAAAAGATAAGCCGATCTCTATTGGCAGACGGCGAAATGCATTAGCAGAAAACCTTGACAGTGGAAGACTGTGACGGGACGATGACTGAGGGGGGATCTATGCGGAATTTCCGTCGCTTTGCTTCCCACCCCCAACTTTTTTTTTTTGCTATTCGCGCGTTGACAATCGTCGCTTGTCAAGAAGGACCGAAATCTGGCGAATTTTTTCTTTCCTTATTTTCGCTTTGACGCGTCTGATTCTGGAATGACACGTCACGTTTTCAACGACAAAAAAAAGACGTATCGCGTTTTCTTGGACGTTTCAAAATGAAATGAATTCTTTTTTATTAGGCCCCAATGCGTATTATTGTTTTTAGTTTGGATTTGTGGAGGTTCCGTTTTTATTCCCGTTGCCACGTCAGTTCACCTCCGTTGTGAGACCTGCTTGTTTATTCTGACTCTCAACTGTTGGTCGTCAAGTTAGCGTGAAACAGATGTCACTAATGAACACTGGTCTCAAATTTTCATGTGTTTATGCACTTTTAGGCGCTTTTTATTCCTTTAAATGCGCATTAGAAATTCATTGAGGCTGGCAGAGCCCAGCACATGATTTGTTTTTCTTTATTTTTGAAGTGTATTATTGTTTTTAGTTAGTTTTTATTTGTTTAGTTTTTAGCTTTTATTTGTGGAGATGCCATTTGTCTTCTCAAGGATAATAAATTGTTAATGCCAATCTTCCGAGTTCCATCTATTGCAGAAAGGTATTTTTTTTTTTTTTTTTTTTTTAGGTGCCTATTTAAATTTAATGTTTTTTTTTTTTTTTATTTAATAGCATAAGAAATCACCAAACACAACAAAATTTTTAATATATATTTTAAAAAATACATGACGGAAAACCGAAGGAGAGCTTTCGGAATCTTGTGAGAATCCCTTGTCAATACTATTTTTTTTTCAGTTTATTATTGATTCTTTTTTCCTTTTTTATTACCTTGCTTTGAAATACGAGTTACTATTAAATCGTAAAGTAATAAAACCTAATCCATTCTTTCTGGTTTTGGTAGTTAAGAAAAGATGACGTCACCGGCAATGATAACGTCATCGCACGGAAAGGTTTCGGAGAAATAAAAGGAATGTTAAAGTTTCGTTTAATTCTCAGAAATTAAATGACCAAATGAGGAAAAAAAATCCCTCAGTACATTCTTCAAAAAGATCCCCTTTTCTCGAGTCGTGTGGTCTTTCAGTCGCCGGTGACGTCATCCGTACCGCGAAACGAAAGTTTCTCACTGATAGAGCTCCATTGAGTTACTCAGGAAACTGGACGGAAAACGAAGTCATGCGCTTTAGAGGAGACGCAATCAATGATTTATGCAATGAGCGAAAACGTTTGTTCTTTTATCACAATTTTGGCATATTTACAAAATGTCCGATTGCCAAACGAGGAATGCTGAATCTGACAGATGAAGCCATTGATTTGGGGCCTCCGATGAGCGGCAAGCGGAGCTACCTGTTTCCGATAAGCGAAACGAAGCCGAAACGGGAGGTCAATTGTCTTCGATTTGCTGAGTTAATACAGAAATACGGATCCCACCCCACCAGTCCCCACCACCCACTCTCTGTGTTTGGCCCTCTGGGGAGAAGAAGCGGCGAATGTGAGTTCGAACGGAGATACCGTTCGGAAAACAAGAGAAAACACTCACACGTATCAGATGCGGACACAAAATTAAATATCGTTTATTACGAAATGGAGGGACCCGGATTTAAAAGATAATCGCCTAATTATGAAAAAGTGCCAGAAAAATACCAAATAAAACCGAAACGAAAATTGAAATGGGAATGTTTTCACAATATTATCACACTAAAACCTCTAGAATACGAACATTTACATTAATGTGATAAATCAAAAAAACCAAATTCATAAACATTCATGAATTTATCATCACTGGGGATCGGGAACGGCCGTTTCATCCTTGTTGGGGACTCATCCGCCCGATCCACCCTCCTGGATGACAAACGCAGAAAGGCATCAAAGAAAATGGAAGTAACCTTCCCTCCCGACAGTGACTCCCGAACAAAATAAACAACAATAAAAAAAATACGTGCTCAAATGCACTCAAAGGGTGGATCGGGCTGATGAGACCCTATAAGGACGAAACGGCCGTTCCCGATTCCCTCTGATGATAAACTAAAAGGCGTGGTTTTGTTTATGTATGTGCAGTCAAACTAATTTAACTTCAGCTTTTCTTAAATTTAAATATATAGAACATAGCATTGTTTTTAATAGCAGTTGGAAATCAACACATATTTCTTTTAAAATTTACAGTAGCCATAATGCCGTTACAGCAAACAAATAATTTATAAATAATATAAATATAATGTATAATTATAGTAACACACTTCCTTTCTAAGTATATTTGTAATACCGGTATATTTATAAGAATATATTATAAGAATGAGAGGAGAGTAAGAAAACGTCCAAGATAGACGTACGAAATTCAGAAGTTGTATTTCTTTCATTGGAGGGACAGAATTCCACCGAGAGAACGTACAGTAAAGAACTGACAATATTTTTTTTTTCTTTAGTAATACAGTGGAACCCCGCCATTCGTCCGCCTCGCTATTCGTACAACTCGTTATTCGTCCAACTTTTTCAAGTAAAATTGAACTCGCCATTCGTACGCTTGCTCGCGATTCGGACAGCGTGACCTTGTTACTGGCCGCCTCACGCGGTCGCTTCAGTTCAGTCTCGTGCTAGCTTCCGTACGCTATGCATCATCCACGCAAGCTTCATGAAACTTTGTGATATTTTATTGTTATTTTTATTGAAATAGTGCAGCCATGGGTCTAAAAAAGATCACTGATTCAACTAAGCCTAAAAGGAAAGCAGTGAGAACGACAATTGAATTGAAAAAAGAACTCGTTGTGAAGTTTGAAAGTGGAACTCGTGTCTCTGACCTGGCAACTCAGTATGGCATGGCGAAATCAACCATATCGTCTATACTGAAAAAGAAAGAAATAATAATAGAGGCCTGTATATATATTGTTTTCATAGTTTTTATGTATTTTACGCTTAAAGTATTATTACGAAGGTTTAAATAAGCAATCGTCTGTGGGTCTGGAACGGATTAATCCAATTTACATTATATCTTATTTGAAAAAATGATTCGCCATTCGTACAAATCACCATTCGAACTGCCTCCTGGAACGGATTGTGTACGAATAGCGGGGTTCCACTGTATAAGAAATCAAACGTCTTTTTGTGAGCGAACAATTCTTCATACAATTCATACAATATTATATTTTTTTTTTTTTAAATCAGTCCCGATTCGAGTGGATTTTGAACAAAGTGCTCAATTTACATTAAGATATTACAAAACATTAAATATTCATTAATGCTAATGCTCAGTTAGAAACCAAATACGGTTGAATCCCACTGGGTCGCTGACTTGGCGGCGATAATTTGACATTATTGCTGTAATATTCCCATCGCAGATCTCCGGGGTTATCTTGGAGAGTCAGGGACTGGACAGTCACCGCTAATCCGGGCGAAGGAAAAGGAAAGACGGGGCGGGGGAGGGAAAGATTGGTCGCGTGCCAAGTTATCACGAGATCTCCAACTCCCCCCACCGCCAGGTAACGACCGACTATAAATCCTGGGTTCGAACTCTCGAAATTAAATTTGTCGTCGAAAACTATTTATTGAAGAGGGTGGGGGAAGGATGAATTTGTGAGTGGTTGCTCAGAGGCCTTTACGCCAATTCGAACTTCAAAGCAACCGTGGATAGGTTTGGGGAAATTGTTCAAGGGTGGGGGTGGGTCTCCGATCTCGAGGCTCGAAGTACCGAAGAGAGCAGTTCTAACAAAAGATTAAGATTATTTCGTTCACTTCGATTGCGTAAAATACTAAAAATACTAACAAAAATACTAAAATGAATAAGAGAAATGATAACACTTAATTATAATACTATTCTTTACAATTTTCTTATTTTATTTTATTATTTTTTTTTTTTGGAGTCGTGCAAACGAAACAAGAAAAGAACGTATTAATTTCTAAATTATTACATCTGCTAAATCCAGTCAATAAAAATTTTTAATTTTCTTTCTTCCATTTTTCGGACTTTTAATTAAAAAAAAATTAGTAATAATAATTAGATCTGCAAATGCTTCATGCCGATTAATTGTAATAATAACAAATCGCGCGCAGTTGAATAAACGGATTAACACTCATTGTTAAGCGGCATTGTTTCGCGTCAATGATGCTTCTACGGAGTTTTATTGCATTCGTGGTGAGAAACTCGAAAGGCGTTATTGTTTAATCACGTGCAGCCTTGGTTTTTAATTTTTAATATTTTTTTCTGCACGTTAAATTTCTTTATTTAGGTTATTACATCTTTTAAGTTGCTGGTTTCTCTATAATTAAATGCCTTTTAATCCTACCAATTATTAGGAAAAACGTTTCTTGATTGCACTGGAGCACTTTTTTTTTTATTGTTGTTTATTTGGTTCAGGGGTCACTGTCGGGTGCGAGGATACTTCCACTTATGTTCACGCTTTTCTCGGTTTAATATCGGGTAGGGTGGATCAGGCTGATGAGTCCCATAAAGAACGAAACAGCCGTTCCCGATTGTCTCCGAAAGGCGTTATTGGCAAGGATTCCCACAGGCTTTCAAATGCAAATTGTTCGATTGTATGCTGTCCATAAAATGGCATACCAAATTTCAAAAAAAAAAAATCCAATCAGCGGATCAAAAGTTATTAAGGCTTCATGACATCCACAAATGTAGGAATTGACGGGAAATTAAGTACAAATTGAAACAAGAAAAACAATTTAAAAAAAAAAAGCAGCGGTAATCTTTCTTCAGTCGCTTTCCTGCGACCGATATTTACAACAGAGAATTGTCTGAAACTTGTTGCAACGTTATTTGAGAAAATATCCTGTATCTACTGTAATTTTTCATTTCGCCTTAAAATGCATAAACCGTACACCACCAACTGCTGCCACTGACTTATTGCGCAGATGCTCGTTATCTTGGGTCTTTAAACAAGAGATGCGTGGGTTGCCTAATAAGTTACACCTTAATTAGAGCAGAAAGGTGTTCGGGTATTCATTAGCTGCTTTCTTTTCCTGTCAGTAATTAAATGTAATTAACCTTATCATAATAGTGAATTTTTGAAAGTTACGAGAACTGCTAATGTAGGTGGTGTGTTCAAGTACTGCGCGTTTCAGTGGATTACTATGTACAAACAGCAAGGACGTACATGAAGTACAAGTCCATGAAGTACCCACAGAGGTAGGGGGTGTAAATTCATTGAAGTGATATCCAAGTGATCTACAGAACTACGGAACGTTCAATCTTAAGTCAAGAATGCTGCAATTAGTAAAGACTTCTTACTCTGCACAAAAAAAAGTGCACAAAACACCTAACTCTGTTGTACAAGAAAAAAACTGGATGTAAATTATCTCAAAGTCTGTATATATTTTTTAAATAAACCAGAATATCAATTGAATAACATCTTTTACGTGTACTGAGAATCATTTAGTAGCATTAAAGTGAGCTTGCTTAAATGTGAAACACAATTTTAATAATTGTAAGAAAATACACGACTGATTATCCAAACTAACCAAAACTAGGAACTTCCGTTCAGCTATATGATAGGTACGGTGATAAGTTTTTTTTATGTAGTTTTATGCTGTTTTCTGCTGTAATTGTTCTCTATAAATTAACTTGTATTTCGTTTTTATCACACATGTAAAGGCCCTCTCTCGGGAGCGAAACTAGTCGTGTATTTTGTTACATTTATCAAAATTGTATATCATTTCATTATAAATATCTTCTTTACTGCTTGTATACAATATTTCGTTTCTTTAGAATACGAAACTTCTTCAGGTTGAGGATAAGAAATTTTCTTTTTCCTCTACATTTCATTCGTTACGAATACCCTTGCATTTTTTAATTACGATAATACGATCAATACAAATTCTATATAAAATTCGGTAATTTACTTGTATCAAAAACGAACTACTTAGTTTCTTCTTATCTTCAACCTGAAGAAGTTTCTTATTCTAAAGAAACGAAATATTGTATACAAGTAGTAAAAAAGATATTTATAGTGAAACGATGTTCTGGATGTAAATTAGTTACGTGACTGTCGCCATGGAAACAGGGTTAGCGTGCGAATAGAGCATTTAATGCATACTAGTGTAAAGCGCTTCATCTGCAGCGAGAACAAAAATGTTTGTTTAAAATGTCTTTAGAATAGGTAAGCACATGCAGATGCTACATTAAAGATGTAACCACAAAAGTAGCCATTATTTTAACTTACGATTTTTACTAAATCAAAAGCTTTAATTTCACAGCCTCAAACGAAACCACAGAAGTTCTCAGATGTTTAAAACTTTGAAATAAAATAGTTAGCCCTAATAGGACGTTGGAACAAATTCCCACAAGAAAATACTTAAAATTATATTTATTCCGCTTTTTTTTTTTTCTTTGAATACAACTAGCAACCCGGGAAAAGTGGATTCTCCCAACGTGAGACTGCTTTCTCACAACTACCCGATAACAGTGGATTCTCCCAACCCACGACTGCTTTTAGAACCAGCGAGTGCGTCTATGACATATTTTTATTTTTTTTAGAGATTAGAATGTAGTCCCCGTGGCCTAATGGATAAAACATCTAACTTCGGATCAGAAAGTTGCAGGTTCGATTCCCCTAGCGAACTTGTAGAAATTATTTCTATTTTCACAAATCACAACAATTGCGCCCGACAGACAGACAGACCAGAGAAATAAAAGATTTTAGTAATATAGATTTCTTCTGCTAAATGTAGCAGATTCGAAGGACGGGAACTCTATTCCGTCATTGAATGATCCCTTTTTAATGTCTTGGGAAAAGATACTGAGGTGGTTTCCCATTTACCTTCCTCAGGAAGCCATTACGGCTTCAGAACTGAAGGGAAAGATGGAGAAGCAGATAAACACAGGAAAGGCAATAAACATCCATGCCGACGCCGGGATTCGAATCCAGATTCCGACAGATCTGCCTGGTGAAAGGCCGCGGCCTTGACAAACAAGACTACACCGAAAAGCTGAATAAAATGTATCATGTATTAATATATTATCCTTTGCACACAAATCCTCTGCAACTTTAAATTTGGAGAAGTAGATTTACCCGCTTTATTTCTACATTAATTGTATTTTATTTTGGATTCTCAATCCTTTCTTACATTCTTTTGTGCCCAGCAGGTCGCGGGACAAGAATTTGAGGCTGGGCGGTGCACAGTGAATTATTGTTGGTGCTTGATTTTGATGGAGGAGCCATTCTGGGGCGCCGGGATGGTTTCGACTTCTTTGTCTCGCACTTTTGAGCTACCATTGCGGGTAAATCTGACTGAGGAAGCCTAACAAAGGCTGAAACAGCTGTCTCAGATTCCCGAAATGGTGGCTCGGAGTGCGAAAATCCTTACTTACTTAGGTGCGTTACAAAAAAAAAAAAAATTGTTCAATTAATACTTGCAATGCCCGTTAAGCTTTATTTCTAGATTTTAAATTCTTTCGAACTTCTTCAAAATCAGAATCAGAAATTAAAAAAAAAACAACTCTAGTTGTGACCTAAATAAAAGGTCTCTACTGAATTAAGGAACCTGTTTCCTTCAGAGTAGGTCTAGGGCGTGGTGTCATTGAAAATCAAATTAATCAATACAAAATTACCTCTTCTTTTATTTTTTTCTCTTCAATTATTATTATCTAACTGAACAAGCGGCTTCCAAACTTGGAACCTTGGGTCAAGAACACCTGAGTTCGTTGGAGGTTGCCACGTTACACGTTCACCATGAAACAAGACCTTTTGTGGGTTTGTTTTTTTTCTTTGAAATTCGGAAGGTTCCTTGAAACATAAATGACATTAATAAAACGTTCCTTTGAGAACTTAAATAAAAATAGGAATAGACAAATTTTATTTATTGTTATTTTTTAAAAGTCGGGAATATCTTCGTTTATAAGTAGTAAAAAATAAATTTATGTATTTTTTTTTCTTAAGTATATCAATTATGTATAGTTTTCCAGAACTGTCTGTGTCTAATGCACTTCCTGTGTTTGGAAAATAATTTTAATTTCCTGTGGAGATAGAAATAATTCCCCAATGAAACGTTCGCGACGGGAATCGAACCTGCAACCTTCCGATCCGAAGTCAGACGTCTTATCCATTAGGCCACGGGGATTCCAATTTTTATATTTGAAATCGTTTCCGAGCGCGTACTTGTGGGAAATTAGCGCAAGAAGACAAAGATTTATCGTCTAAACAGTGGATATCCGTCTGTGTCTCAAGCAATGCCTGTTAATGCTTTTCACTACTCCAATAAATGCGAGTGGTTTTTAGTATGATTAAACATAAAATCCGATATAGGCAATTCAAATAAATAATATGACTTTAACTTCTTTTTTTTTTCAGAAAAAAATAGGAAATTTATAGTGTTTATATTAGTAAATAATAATAAAAAAAAAAAAAAAAAAAAAAAAAAAACTTGGTGCGGGTTGGGGGTGAAGGGTTCGATTCCCGGTCTCGGAGGAGGGCGGGGATTTTTCCACACTCCATTCTCCTCCAAACGAGTACTGGGATCTACCGAGCCCTGTTGAATGGGTACCGGGTTTCTTTCCCGTGGGGTATAAAGGCGGGCGAGCGTCGGACTGACCGCCCGACCTCAATTTAGTCCCTTTGGTCACGGAACGCCGGGACCCTTACCTCCCGCGACCCAACATAGGAGTCACATAGACCTGTAGTGGGACATTTCAACTTTTATATTAGTAAATAATAATTTACTTTAAAATAAAACGCAGCTTTTCATTTCTGCTGCTTTCATGACTTTCAAGAGTAACATAATAAGGAAAGTAGAAGTTTATTAACAACTTGTTTTTATTATCATTAATAGTTACGTCATTGGTACTATATTTTTAAAACATTCGCTCTACAAAAATTTTCAAAGTTTGTTTACGAAAAAAAAATGTTTGCTTAGAAGAAGTGACTGCCAATACGGCCTAAGTCGAAAATGATTAGAGCAAGTTTTCAAACGGACGTCACATCCGTCAACCACAGCTGGAGTTCGCAAAAATCCGAACGTGATTTCCGGTTTCCGCAATTCGGATTGTCTTTGGAGACAGGAAGTTGCGAGTATCGGTTTGTTTGTTGTATATATCCGCACGGATCGATAATTGTTCAAAGTCAGCCGCTGACACAATCTCGTTGGAACGTGTGTCTGTTTGGTCACCCGGACTGCCTTCACGGAAGCAGATGACGGCCTGAGGCGAACGTAGAGATAGCCCTGACTGACAGAACACAAGGATAGGCAGGAAATGAAGGCCCTGTAACAGTTAAGCAATAACTTCACGGCCTTACGTAATGAAGACGTGAAAATGTGGACATTGATAAGGAAGTGACAGGCGGTTGAGTAACAGTTCAAAGGAAACTCTTTCAACTCTTATAAGGAACAGATTCCGACCTGTACAGAAAAATTCTAATTACACTTATGGGTTTCAATGGGTTCGAACTGCATTACAGTTCTTTTTTTGTGAAAATAATGGCATTACTAAACAAAACAAACAAAAAAAAGTACCGTTACTAGTAACGCATTACTTGTAACGCGCTACTTATTAACCCTAATTTTTAACAAAGAAATGGTATTACTTAATTAAAAAACAATGGGTATGCACTCTGCTCGCTAAACAAAACAATGATCATTGTTAGAAATTTGAGACGCAATTGTTTAGTAATTAAATTTGATATTTTTTTTATTGAATAAGTGAATTAAAATGCATTGTTAGACAAAGAAATTGCTCGTTTCGCATCTAGCGTTTTCTGTGAACACGTCTTTCTCTTCAAGTGCAAAGATCCCCACGAAAAAAATTTAAAACACAGAAAAGTGAATCTACTCTCATCCATAAATATCTACGCCAGGTTTCGAGAAGATATACATTACAGGTTCAAAAGTTATTGGATAGATGGGGACGTACGAATACACTGCAAATAGTGATTTTTATCATTTTACAACGAAAGTGCGATAAGCGAAGTAAATCTCTTATTCAACAACAAATTTAACGTGCGGAAATGATATTAACATCCCGATAAAAAACATGCACACTCATAAATAAGGATTGACTGAGCTGTTTTTAGTGTTTTCGATACCGATAATCCAGAACATCCGTTTCAGGTTTCCTAACTATCATCACTGGATTCGCCCAGTGTCCAACAGCTCAGTGATCTCAAGAAACATATGATGAAAACATAAGTCAACAAGGTAATGACCATCCATATTAAAAAAAAATATAAATTTATAAATTAAGAATAAAAAAGGGCAGAAATTTAATCCCCGTTAACAACAGCTTAGCTTTTGAAGGATTAAATTGTAAAAAAGAATATATACAACAACAAATTTAACACGTGGAATAATATTAACATCACAATAAAAAATATACACGCACATAAAGCGGGGATTGAATTTCTGCCCTTTTTTTCTTAATTAATTTACATATTGTTGTTTTTTAATATAGAAGGCCATTATTTTGTGAACATTTTTATTTATATGTTCTTGAGATCACTGAGCTATTAGATACTGGGTGAATCCAGCTGATGATGGTTAGGAAACCTGAAGAGCTGTTCTAGATTCCTGGTATCGAAAACACTAAAAACAGATCAATGATTCCTTCTTTATGTGCGTGTATTTTTTTCTTTTGATGTTAAATATTGTATTTATTTATTTATTAACTAAGGCGTTTAGGAACTTGTCGGAAGTGATGTATTGCAAGACAGTGGGGATTTTACACATGCAATTCCCGCCATTGACAAATGAAGTGGGAATGAGGTACGAGGTCTTTCTGAGTCGTAACGGGGTAATATCGTCCAATCGATTTCTTTTACGAGACGCGGGGTAGCCTAACGATGGCAGATCCTTCATTGTGTCGGGACTTACGAATAATCAGCCGAAGGAAGCGTGGGAGTGATTTACCACTCAGCGTTTCTGGTTGAGAAGAGCTCGTGTAAGAAGGAGGGTGGGTGAGGTACATCGGAAATGGTCCCTCCGCGTATCCATCTTTTCTATTCTTCTTCTTCTTCTACGTCGAACTAAGAATACGTTTTACAAGTCTAATCCATCCGTCGCCATGTTTTTTCCCTAGCTAATGCAGAAGTTTAACGACACATAGTTGACGTGCGAACTTCTGAATTCAAATACATAAGATCCAGAATAGTTGAATACAAAATATAGCAATAAGTTAAGATTTTTGGTAGAAGTGAAATTAACGGAATACATTGCATTTTCTATCACCAGTAAAATCATTTTTTTTTTTTTTGGTCAGATTATAAATGGAGTTCGCGAACCAAAATAAATTGAGAACTGCTGGAATAAAGTAATCAAATTTGAGATCCATCAAAACAATTGACAATTTATGTTTTTTTGCCCAAGCAACGAATATTAATAATAATAAAAATACTTTGGAGATAGGACCGAGTACGTGTTGTACTTATCGTCCTGTCTGCCACTGGTCTGGTGCCTCACAGATTGCACCACAGCCTCAGAACACTGGGACTTCACAAAAACACTTTTGCACAACTACAGAAAGCTGTGGTACTCAATACAACATGCGTAGTTAGAAAAATTTAAGGACACAAGCACACATCCCTAATCATTCTTGCACACGTCTTTACACTTGGCAGTATGTGCTTTGGTCCTTGACCCGCCATATTGTTTTTGCTGGGAAAACCCAAGGTTTGAAACTTTTACATAATAATAATAATAATAACACGAGCTCCAGAAGCAGTGGAGGCAGGATCGAGTACGTGTTGTACCCATCGTTCTGTCTGCCACTGGTCTGGTGCCTCACACATTGCACCACAGTCTCAGCACACTAGGACTTCACAAAATCACTTATGCACAACTGCAGAAGGCTGTGGTACTCAACACTACACGCA
>JAFIDM010123797.1:0-16759 GCA_023159025.1 Thereuonema tuberculata | reverse complement strand
GTCCTACAATTCCAAAAAGAATAAAAAAAAATAAAAAAAAATAAAATAAATAAAAATAAATATAATAATATCGTAATACCATAAAATTATTTCTGCTTAAATCACATGGAAAATATAGTATAATACAAAACAATTCATAAATCGATAGCTATTGCGTTTGTCCTGTCCGCCCGTTCGTCCTATCAACTCCCGAACGAAAGGTTGGATCGACCAACGGATTTCACCATCGTGTTCAGAGTCCCAAACAACGTAGGATTGAGGTATTTTCAGGGGCCATCGCCCCCCTCCCCCCAATGTTCGAGATATTTGGCATTGTTTTCATTGGATTTCCTATTATTAGCTTAAATGCTAAAAATGCAACCATCTTATTTCAACTGTCAGCTATAGTTAGATGTTGCTAAACATCTCAGACTTATAAAATGAAGGTTCCCGGTTCGAATCCGCATATCTACTTTGTTTTATTTTTTTCTCTTAATCTTTTTCTCAATGCCCGCGAAATTTTTAGCGGCCCCTAGGTTACAGCTTCCCTGTAAAACATAGGGGACCGCTCTTGCTTTTATGCTTGCTAGATGTCATACACTGCTTGCTGGATGTCACACACTGTAGTGGCCAAACGGTTAGAAATATTAGAATGAAACTTTCACCATTGTGTTCAGCATCAAAAAATAGGTGACCACGTCCAAACAATCAGACCTCTAGAACCTCCCTGATCGGAAGTAGGGGGATCAAAAGTTCGATAAAATTTTGTTTATAAAATTGTGCCTATTATGGGGCCGCTTTGCTTTTGACACTGTCTAAAAGCATTAATTATCTTGTTTTTTTTATTGTTTTCTTAACTTTTTTTTTAATTTTACCTTATGTTAATGTACTTCCTTTTTTTATTATTATTTTTAAATTTTTTTACTATTATGGGGTCGCCTTTACATTTATGCTTTAGCACAAAATTATATTCACTTGTGTTTTTATTCCAGGAACAGTGCAATAAATACTTAAAGTGTACATATATATATACCGAGTGATCAAGAAATAACAGGTGGTTTTCGGAAACCCTGTAGCGTATTATGTACTGGACGAAATAGAACAAAATTTGGCCATCATACACATTAAAGTATGAGGTTTGGATTTGTCAAAAAAAAAAAAAAAAAAAATTAATACCAAACAACGCCGATAAGGGAAATCCTGGCGCTGCGGTATAAAAATGTATCATGAAATGGGCTTATACGGGTACATTGTGACACGATATCGAGGATAAAAGGAGGGGTTGCGGGAATTCTAGTCGTTCTTCAAAAAGTCGTCCGTCGATGGCGTTGTCACTATGTGATCGTGCCTTATTAGTCAAGTTGTTTTATCAGCGGGATGAAAATGTCAATGCTGCTCTTCGTGAATATCGGCGGTTAAAACAGTCACGTAGAGGACCGATCACCATAACTAACTAGCGAAGAATGGTTGAAAGAATTGAAAGAACAGGAACTCTTGTTGTGCAACCAGGCCGAGGACGTAAACGTATCAAGCAGGAACAAGTTGAACAAGTTGCAACTGCCGTTCAGGATCAGACGATAGCTAATAAGCAGGTACCAGCAGTGCCCGTTTAATATTATGACAAACAGATATCACTTTGTCGACGGTGCAGAAGATATTGCGTAAGATCCTGAAATTTTATCCGTATAAGATAACACCCATTCAAGAATTGCTCCCAGGGGACAGAAATACCCGATTAGAGTCTGCTTTGAGATTTTTGGCTCGATTGGAAGTGGATAACGAGTGGCCGTGGCGGATATTATGGAGCGATGAAGCTCACTTCCATGTGCACGGTGATATCAACACACACAACTGCCGTATTTGGGCTGATACAAATCCACACGTTGGTCAAGAGATCCCCTTACATTCGCCGAAAGTCACAGTTTGGTGTGGGTTCACTGGTTCTTTTATCATCGGCCCCTACTTTCATGAAGAAGTTGCTAGAAATGGACTAGTGACTTGTTCTGTCAATTCCGACAGATATGCCGATATGCTCGAGAACTTTGTGATACCTCAACTGCAGCAAAGAAATTGTATCGATTCTACCATTTTCACGCAAGATGGTGCGCCACCGCACATCGGACGTCAGGTGAAGGATGCCCTGTGTCAACATTTCACAGACGCTAGAGTAATTAGTCGCGCATTTCCCATGAATTGGCCTCCGAGGTCCCCTGATCTGAATCCTTGCGATTTCTGGTTGTGGGGCTACCTGAAAAGCATTGTATATCAAGGACATGTTCCTGACATTCCTACCTTAAAAGATCAAATAACGTTACATGTCAGACGAATAAATGCCGATATGCTGTGAGCCACCGTCGAAAACCTCGTGTACCGCATGCAATTAGTGGAACATCAGGCTGGTGGTCACCTTGAGCCAAATTTGTAGGTTGCTATAATAAAAGTTTTTCATTGGTTTTTGGTGTGTTGTTATTTACTGTTTCCATTGGCAGTTATATATTCTTTTATCACACATTATGCGCTTGCAGCGCCAGAATTTCCCCTGTCGGCGTTGTTTGATACAAATTTTTGTTTTGTTTGACAAATCGAAACCGCATACTTTAATGTATATGGTGGCCAAATTTTGTTCTATTTCGTCCAGTACATAACACGCTACAGGGCTCAGAATACCTCCTGTTATTTCTTGATCACCCGGTATTTAAAGTATATAAAGAGTTTATAAATTTAGTTGGTTATTTTCAGAATGTTAATTGAATTAATGTTACTCTAAATTATTTGTTTTTTTTTTTAATTTTCTAAGAATAGTAAATGTGTTTTATATATTTAATTTTAAAGTCAATATTTTTTTTCGTAAAAGGCTTATCAATGTTTAGTCATTGTATTTCTTATCTTCTTTTTCTTCTGATACAGCTTTTCCCACCCTGCGCGCGGGGTCGCTGATGAGCAAGTCTCGCTTGTTCAATATTCGATTTTGGCAAGGATTGTACGACCGGATGCCCTTCCTGTCGCCAACCCATGTTACAGGGCTAACCCAAAGATGCCATAGACGGCGAAAGAAAAGACAAACGAAGGAGCAGACAATACACAGAAGAGCAAGCTAACATCCATTGTCCCCGCCGGGATTTGAACCTTGTCCGCCCCGCAGGATCTCTTCAAATTTGGCACAGTTGGCACGCATGGTAAAATTTACAAAATTTAAAGCCAATTATTAAAAAATAGTCATCCTGACTACGGTATGTTTACTGCAGGATCCCAAGTCTGATTGTGGCTATCTTTGCTTCAGGAAAATTTTGCTCTTTGCAATTTCTATGAATTTGAGTCTGAATAGTCACTTAAAATTATTGATATAATTATAAATTCATTTGCATTTAGGGTCAATCCATGCCAAACGGTCCAGCACTAGTTGCTCGACCATTTTTAAAGAAATTGATTTTTTTACTGTTGTTACCCATATACATGAGTACTTGAAAACAGGCATTATTTTTTTTTTATTTGATTTCCTTTTTAAAAATAGTGTCCATTTTTGTTTTAGGGTTTCCGACAGTTGCGGAAATTTCGATAACTCAGCTAAGAAAAACGATAGAAAGCTGTGGTAAAAACCGTTATTTTCAGCACATTCTAAACTACATTTTATGTCCTATACTTTTTTACCACATCTCTAACACAAATGGCTGAAATTTGGAATTGAAACTTATGTTCGCTTTTGAACAAAAATCAAAGTTTCGGGTTTTTTTTGAGCAGGAAGGAATGAAATAGTAAAGCTATAAATTTATTTTGAGAAAAGATGTACATTCAAAGGTTTAGCAAAAAATATTTCAGCTCTGTTACTGGCTTCCTAAGTTATAGCTCTTTAAAAATGCTCTTTTTTCATTTTTTTCAAAATTTGAGCCCTAATATTTCTGGTGGGGACCTAATAAAAATTTGATATTTACAGTATAAATAGAACTTTATGAGAGGTATCTGTGAAAAAATTTTTGAGTTTGATTTTTGAGTTAGATACCTGTGTTAGCTGAGAATTACCGCAACTATCTGCAAAGGTCTCCACCCTAAAACAAAAAAGGACGCCATTTTTAAAAGAAATCAAATCAAAAAAAATAATGTCTGTTTTGAAGTACTCATGTATAGGGGTAGCAACAGTAAAAAATTCAATTTTTTGAAAAATGGTCGAGCAACTAGTGCTGGACCGTTTGATATGGATTGACCGTTTGGTATGAATGAAGTGCAAATGAATTCATAATTATATCAATAATTTTAAGTGACTATTAAGACTCAAATTCATAGCAATTGGAAAGAGCAACATTTTCCTGAAGCAAAGATAGCCACAATCAGGCTTGGGATCCTGCAGTAAACATACCGTAGTCAGGATGCAATATGTCACACATACACACACAAATTTTAACATACTTTGACCTGCCTACATAGCTACTTAATGGTCGCATTGCAAAAAAAAAATACATCAGTCTTGTAGACCAACGTTTTTTCTTTCAGATGATACTATTCACAAGCAGATTCAGGTAGACTATTTTTTAATAATTGGCTTTAAATTTTGTAAATTTTACCATGCGTGCCAATAGTACCAAATTTGAAGAGATACTGCGGGGCGACTATAGATGCTAGATAGTTGCAAATTTGGCAGTAAGGCTGGCCGCACACCGCTCGAGGCGAGTCACCTCGAGACGAGTCATTTTTGTCAGAGACTGACTCGACGAAGAAGTTACAATGGTTTTCTATGGGTCAGCCGCACACCGCTCTTGACAAATGTCTCAGGCTGTCAGAGGCTGTCTGTGACAAAATAGTGAAGCTCTCTGAAATTACGTCTCGCCTCTTGGACACTCGAGACATTTCGCTTTGCGCATGCGTGTTAATTAGCTATCACTCATTACGAGACTAGTTGAATGAGATTTCTTTGTGTTTGGCGATAACGGGTTCATTTTTGAAATTATGGAAATAAATTTGGACAAATTGGTTGTTTTAGTTACTGCAAGGCATACACTATATAATTGTCAATTGAAAGATCATTCTAAAAAAGATGTTACTGACAAATTATGGGATGAAATAGCTTAGGAAATGAATGCTTCAGGTTTGCAGCAAAATACTATTTTGTAATTACGATCATATTCAAAATAAAAAATGTTATGTTCAAATAAAACAAACTGTTATTATACAAATGAAATGAAAATACAAGTATTAGAAAAGGTTTGAAAGAAACATATAGGGAAAAGAAAATTTGTGAAAAATGATTTTTTCAAAAAATTTGTTCCCAGAGATAAAAAAACAAAATAAAAACAGATTGGTTGTTTAAAAATATATTTTTTGCATATAAGTTCATATCGTTTGTTAACAGTTTCACTATAGTCATTTCAAAAGGGCTATTCTATTTTGCCATGGAACACTGCCATCTTTAGAATTAAAAAAAAAAAAAATCCATTTATTTATTGCGAATAGCGTATGCAATGTTACATCCGCGCTGCAGGTTTCGAACATCTTGATCATTATCATCTTCATGATGATATCTGATAGTTTTCCTTCCTTTTCTCTTAACATATTATGAAGAACGCAATAAGCAAGTGTGATCTTTTCAGCCTTTTCTGGTAGTACTAACATGATAGTTTCAAACATTCAAAATTTTCTTGCAAGAATACCAAACGCACACTCGACGATTCGACTCTAAAATGGCGGTAATTATATATTCGATTTGCACATGTCAGGGCATTTTTAGGAAAAGGTCTCATTAAATTGTGGTTCAGAGGATAAGCTTCGTCCGCAACGAATATATATGGCAGGTTATATTCATTTTGTATTTCCACCAAATCGGTGGATGAAGAAGAGCTTGAAAACACTGAAAATTCATCTAGGCCTCGTCATCATCAGCACAATGACTTATTCCCCTTCAACTGAAATCAGCACCATTCAGGGGTTTGGGGATTATGCAAACATTCAATCAACCAACAACAACAGAGTCCTTTTCATTGGTCCTATAGACGTGCAGTTTTATTATATGAAATAAATCACATCAACATTAAATATGTAGTATGATGTAAAATTTATGTTATTATGTCTTCAAACTTTCACTTTTAAATATTGTAACTAACAAATTAAAAAGAAATATTATAAAGAACTTTCATTAGAGTAATTAAAACCTCCTAGCAGATGTCACGCTCTTCCGGTAATTGTGTTTTGTTTCTCTTTTACTGATTAATCCTAATAAATAGTCGAAACTATTAATAAATATTCATTCTTGTAAAATTAAAGAATTTCTTTTCATTTCTAAAAAAATTGAATTCA
Organism: Thereuonema tuberculata; assembly: GCA_023159025.1. Lineage (NCBI taxonomy): Eukaryota > Metazoa > Arthropoda > Chilopoda > Scutigeromorpha > Scutigeridae > Thereuonema > Thereuonema tuberculata. The sequence goes on along the minus strand of JAFIDM010123797.1, from coordinate 10,498 downwards.
TCTAAAAAACATGTTGAGTTTCCCTTTTTGATTAAAACGAGCGATCTACTCTTTTCTCCTCTGAACCTAACAAATAATAATAAACGCTCGCTATAGTGACTCAGAATGAGAGAGAGACAGTCACAGGCAGTTTGAAGCAAAATATTTTGTCACTGACATTTTTGCCTCGAGTCATTTTGTCGCTGACGTTTTGTCAGCTCCGGTGTGCGGCCAGCCTAACATGTCTAGCCCAAGCATAGTGCTTGTTCAAAATTTCAAGTCCATACCTTTTTTTGCCTGGAAGTTGTTAGAGTCTAAATATTGTCAAATTTTGTGGCGGGAAGTCACAACAAATTTTTATACACAGTTTGAGTCAACTTGTTTCACTGAATTTTGCATCCATAATGTTAAAATTAATTTTATTGGAATCAGCAGGAAAAATTGTATAGGATCTCTAATTTTTAGCCATTTTTATAAGTTAATTTCAAATTTATTAGACTCCAAAAGTGACATTTTGTTCAATGTTGCGCGAACATGGACCGTCTACCCTTCGGATAGGGGGTCTAGATCAACAACTATTGAAGCTTGGGACCTCAAATTTTGGGGAACTTAGTTTAACACCCTATCGGTGCTACAGCTAAAATTTGAACAAAATTGGAGACATGATGGCGGGAACTTTTTTTAATTTTAGACCACTTGGCATGGAAAGACCCAATATATAATTTATAATTATTATTTTTCAAGTCTTTATTTCAAATCCAGAATTTTTAATAAACAATAAAACCATTGAGATATATATAATTTTATTCGTGGGAAACAAAGTGCCTGATAAAAAAAAAGGATAGTAATATAAAATTCTCATAGTAATATAAAAAAAAAGAAACCCAGATTGTTTATTTATTTCCGCTCTGTCTGTTATTCGTAACTTGAAAAGGCACTTGAAGCTATAATCGCCGAAACGTTGTGTCAGAGTTTTAAATATATTACTTACTTAACCAAAGTTTGTGATTTTTTTATTACCTGAATGACAAAAAAACAAAAAACAACTCACACTTTACCCTTAAATTTATCCATTCGTCTATCCCTTATTTACGTCTAAGAATGAAAAAATATAATATAGATATTTATGCAATTTTTAATCTCTCTGTCTCTCTCTCTCTCTGGTGTAACTGTCTTTATGACAGGTTTCAATTGGACGTTCTCCATTTTCTTCTATCCTGTGCATCTTTCTTCAATTGTTCATACTTTCTTCCCCTTTTAACATCATCCAGCATTCCAATCCTTCTTCTTCCTCTTCCTCTCTTTCCTTCCACTTTTCCTTCTATTATTCTTTGTTGTAGACAATTTCTTCGTAGCACATGTCCTAACCAAGATGCTTTTCTCTTGCGTATGGTTTCTAACAATTTCCTTTTCTCCTCTATTCTTGTTAAAACGTCCTCATTCTTTGCTCTATCCTATCATTTCATTTTTAACATTCTTCTCCAGAGCCACAGTTCAAAACTTTCTAGAAATCTCTCTTCCTTCTTTATAATAGTCCATGATTCACTACCATATAACACCACACTCCAAACAAAACATTTAGCAAACTTTTTCCTTAATTCTATTGAAATGCCTTGTGCTGTTAACAATGCTTTTATCTTTTCAAATGCTCCTTTACCCATTGCTATTCTACTTCTTATTTCTTTAGTATAGCTTCCATCCCATTTCACCAGATTTCCTAAATATTTAAAAGCCTTTACTTGCTGTATAATCTTCCCTTCTAAGGATATATTAACATTACCTCTTGCCTGCTTATTCTCATCACCTTGGTTTTTTTCATATTTAAGTTCATTCCAAAGTCATTCCCAACTGTTACTATACTGTCCATCATTTTCTGTAACTCTTCTTTTGATTCTGCCAACACTGCTTGATCATCTGCATATTTAATGGTTTTCAATCTCTCTCCTCCTATCACAACACCTCTTGCTTTATCTAAAGCTTTCGCAGTGAGTTGCTCTGCAAATACATTAAAAAGCATTGGTGAAAGACAACACCCTTGTCTAACTCCTCTTCCAATATCTATCTCTTCAGTTTCATCATCTCCTACTTTTACAACCACTGTCTGCCCACAATGCATCTCCTTTATTAGTCTTCTATCCTTCCAATCAATGCCAATGTCTTTTAAAATTCTCAGTAGTATATACCAATTAACCTTATCGAATGCCTTTTCCCAATCAATAAAACAAACAAATAAGTCTTTATTCACTTCTAACATTCTTTCTCCCATCATTCTATGGCATCTCTAGTTCCTTTTCCTTTTCTAAAATCGAATTGATCTTCTCCCAAATTTTCCTCAATCTTCCTTTCAATTCTTTTTAATATAATCCTTGTTATTGTTTTTGTAATATGGCATATAAAACTAATTGTCCTGTAATCTTTACATTCTGTTATATTTCTTTGGTAATGGAACCAAATAGAACAACAAAAATAGAATATTTAAATGAAAGGTTCTTTCGAATTCAGTATCGTTAGTTATGTGATTTTTAAAATCAATGAATTCCAAAAAACTTCTTTCATAATAATGAAAAAAGAAAGTTAGTAAAATAGCTGCCATTTTATTTGTAAAAAAAAAATGCAACGAAAACTAAAAAAGAAAGGAAAATAATAGATTTTTAAGTAAGAAAAGAAAAACACTGACAACCATTCCTTCCTTGAGCTACTGAAAGACAAAGTATATTAAATCTTATATTGTCTGAAAAGCTTATCTGCAATAACCATTTTTATTAATATTTAAATTGGTTCATTTTGTCAAGATCTGTAATAAATAAAATCATTTCCAGAATTTTAATGAATAGTTTTTTCTAATTTATTTCATATTAATTCATTTCCAATTTATTTCAACTGTTAGTCTTTATATTTATTCAAAATAACTTTCTTATTTGCAATATTCTTTAACTTAGAAGTTTAAAAATGTCCTTATAACATTATTCCAATACTATTCCAATCAATGTTTTTAGTAGCAGATGTTTCACTTCTGTACCGATAGGGCGGCTCTTTGGTCAAATGTCATGGCGAACTGTTGCAAATGGAGGAGATGTATTTCCGTGTAAGCAAACCAAATTGACTCCGTAAAACTGATAGTTTTTGTTAAATTACTGGTTTAGTAAGATGAAATTTATGGCTAATATGGGAAACATTTCTATATGTTCAAGTAAATGATTTGTGTTTTACATGAAAAATCAGAAATTGTAGTAAGAACTTGCTACTTCCGAGATCAAATTGGCGATCAAATGAAACATAAAAAACGGACACTCATTTAGATCATTCAAGTAATGTAAAACAATTAAAAGATTCTTTCCAAACTTAGGAATTGACTGAAGAAAACATGAGGGCTGTTCAATAATGAATGTAATATAATTTTTTGTACCCTCACACACAACTGTAAGAGCAGAGTACTACAAAAGTGTACTAAGGAGCCTAAAGGACTGTCAGGCGAAAACGACAACGTCTCCATACACAACAACGTATTGCAAATGTAGTCGTGGAGTATCTCACCAAAATCAATGTGAATTGTGTCCCTCAGCCCAGACATGGACCCTAGTGATTTCTTCCTGTTTCCTTTATTAATAAAAAACTTCGTGGAAGACATTTTCAATCGTCAGAGACATTGGTGAAGGCGTCGGAGGCGATTCTGTAGGGCCTGTCAAGCAATGGCTTCCAGCAAGTATTCAACAACAGGGACTGGAATAAATGCATTGCAACCAACGGGGACTACTTTGTGAAAGACCACCAGAAATTGGAGGAGTATAGGGTCAGAAAAACATTTTTATCATTAATTGTTGAACAGCTCTCGTACATCTATTGAACTTTTGATCAATAAAGACGTTCAATCTAAGAAAACTGTTCTTTTAGCAGAAAAGTTTGGAAAGCGAAGATTTTAGTTTAGGATCTTATAGAATATAAAGAAAATAAGTTTAACGTGCAGTTTAGTTATTAAGAAAAAGGAGAAATTCCCAACATGCACCAAAGAAAGCAACACATTCTTTCCTAGAGCCATTCGTCCAAATGGTAAGTATGACTGATGATTCCTAATAATTAATGAAACGGCCGTCCCTGGCTCCACGGCATTGACAAGCTCTATATCTGAATTGGTAACTTTCTTTGCTGCATTTTGAAAATTTCTTTTTTTTCTTAACTTACAGAATATCTTCAAAATATAAATAAATAAATTATAACTAATATTTGATCGATAGAATCTTTTGAATATAAATTAAAAGATTGATATCACACTTCTTCAGCTGCACTTCATTGAAAGGACAAAGGTAATATTGAGGAAAGATGCAATGACAGTCGGAGCGTTTTTCTTTTACTTATAAACATTCAGTCAATCATTTAAAAATGAAACACGTCACAGACATATTTAGGTTTAACTTAAAACTCTTCTATTCAATAGAATAGAATGTTATTGCCAATGGTGATATATAAATAGTTAGTATTAGATTCTTATTAACAAGTGTTGTTTAAAGAATGTTATTCAGGTGCAGGTTTATTTGAATTTCTATTGAATATCATTATACAGCTCTATGAAGTTCCTTACTTACACAATAGAATATATTAAAATATTTATCATTTCATTCAACTGACAACGAGGAAGTGTGTTTATTACTAGACATGGAATCAGTGTCCAGTGCCATTCAAGTTTAGGAATGACGAAGGAAACTCTGTCTTGATTTATCAATAATTGAGGTTTATCAGTTTAGTTCACTTTAAAATTTTTGATTGGTCTGATTGATCGATAAAAAACAACTCAGGATAAATAACTGCACTGAAGAATAAGGTAATTTATTATTTAAAATAGACTTTTCGATTAATGGGTGAAACCAAGTGTTTCTTAAGTTCAACGCACTTTATCGATCATAACTTAGGAATAGTCAGCAGTAAACAGCGAAGTATGGCTACTGAGGCTGAAAGAGCATGAAACTGATGTTCTTTGATGTCACTTAGCAAATACTTGGTCTCAACCATTGATTTTTATTAAAAATTAAATGTCCGTTTTTATTAGCGACCCATTTAGAAGCTATTGTGATTGCAACCAAATCGGTAGCTATTGCGTTTGTCCTGTCCGTCCGTTCGTGTCTATCCACCCCTAGCAACTCCAGAACGGAAGGTCGGATCGGTCAAACGGATTTCATCATCGGGTTCAGAGGCACAAATAACATAGCAGTAAGGTCTTTTCAGGAGCCAAGACACCCCTCCCCCCAAATTCGAGATATTTGGCGTTGTTTTCATTGGATTTCCGCTATTAACTTACATGTTAGATTACCATATTAATCATATTAAATTCAGTTGAATCAAGCTATAGCTTGATGAATGAGTTCTAGTACTCATATTTTTCTTCCTTTCTTATTTTCCTAACTTTTTTTATTTTTTGCCTATTTTTTTTATTTTTTTATTTTTCCTTATGTTAAAATACTTTCTTTTATTATTATTATTTTTAATTTTTTTTATTATTGAGTCCCCCTTAAATTTATGCTTTAGCACCAAATTTTATTCACTTGTTTTTCAATGTGCTAAAAAAAATGATTGACGCTGGTAAGAAACGGGTGGCGGTGTACTTATCGCAATCAAAAAAATAGTTCAATGCTTCCAGGATATATCACTACGAGACCACCGCCGAAGATCTATGGGTTAAAAAAAAGTTTAAAAATAATGTCAAACCTCTATACATTTGTGCTTCCTATTTTCCTCCCAACTCTAACGCTGACCTCCTCAATTCATTCTACCATAATTTAGAAACCAAAATGTCCATCATTGGCGACGAGAACATTCTCATCACAGGTGACTTTAATATTCTTCATCTCAGTAATTCCTCTCAGCAAGGAACTTAAATATAAAGTTTATATAACTTACAGCAATTTAATAATATCTTAAATTACATGGGCAGAATTCTCGATCTAGTTCTATCTAAACAGTACAGTAGAGCATGACACTCATCCAGTTGTTCCTGAGGATAAATTTCATCCTGCTCTTATTAAGTTATCTCCCAAAAATATATGGTTTCCAAAACTACTCATAGAAGTCCTATTAAAACTATTACTAAACATTAGAATTTCAAGAAAGCTGATTTTCTTCAACTTTATACTAAATTATCACACTTTTTTACCTATATAGATAATAATGATGCTGTTAATTATTCTTATTCCATTATTTATAAAATTTTTGATACCTGTATCCCAAAATTTGGTTTCCAAATAAAGGCAATCTTATCCTCTCTGGTTCAGATCAGACGTTATTTTAACTCTTAAAGATAAAAACTATTATTATCGTCGCTACAAGAAATATGGCTTACAAGAAGACAGAGCAGAATATCAAGGTTTTTGTGAAATTAGAAACGACTACTCAGCCTATGTCGAAAATACAGAGAACATATAAAAAACAATCCACAACAATTCTGGCAATTTGTTAATGAAAAGTCTGATTCCAATGTTGAACAAATATTCAATTACCACAATAAAAAATTTGCTTCTAATGAAAGCAAATCTATTGCTACTGCCTTTGCTGACTACTTTCAATCAGTCTATCAATCTTCTCCAACTATAGACAACTCACACTTTGTCACAGCTAATAAAACTGTTAATAACAACTGTATTGCTTTCGACATTTCTTTAGATGACGTAAAATATGCTTTTAAAAGGCTCAAAGCAAAGAAAAGTGTCGGTCCCGATCTTATGCCACCATATATCTTGAAAGGTTGCAGTCATCTTCTTGTACAACCATTACATTTCCTGTTCTGTCTTTCTTTGAAATTGAATACTTTTCCGTCGTTCTGGAAATTATCTAAAATATCTCCTGTTTATAAAAAAGATGACAAATTTCAAGTCACTAATTATCGACCTATTGCAATACTCTCAGCTCCTGCTAAGCTTTTCGAAATTATTTTACATAAAAAATTACAGCAAGAGGAACAAAACCATATTACTGCTTCACAAGATGGTTTTTTTACCTAAAAGATTCACAGTAACAAATTTAGTCATTTTCACACAATTCATTTCTAACTCCTTTGACAAAAACAAACAAATAGATCCCTCTATACTGATTTTGAAAAAGCCTTTGATAAAGTTAATCATCAACTTCTACTCAACAAACTATCATTCTATGGTCTAAATCAAAAAGCTATTCATTTCCTCCATTCGTACATAACAGAACGAAATTACTTGGTATACTACACGGTCAAAATTCTTCCGGTTTTACAGTTACTCTCCGGAGTGCCTCAAGGGTCTAATCTTGGTCCACTACTCTTCATCCTTTTCATGAACGATCTTCCGGAAGTTCTGACTAACTCACAATGTCTTACTGCTTCATCAGGTGGACGGTTACAAATTTAAAAACAACAACATTGGAGTAGTAGGAGAACAATGGGTCAGGTGTGTCAGGGTTCCTTCCATTTTCCATTCCGGGGGGGAAGGGGTCGCTGCTTCGTTACGTCATCGCTTCGGGCCGCGCGTGTAAGGGGAGAAAGTTTAAACTCCGAGATGAATGAAAGATTGCGTAGATTTTCCCGCTTCTCTGTTTCTAATTCCCAAGAGTTCATACAAAAAATCAAATCTCTAACCCCTCTGCCCCAACACCAATTTTTTTCCCTGGACGTTGATGCCCTTTTCACTTCCATCTCTATGGACCTAATCCAGCATTCCCTTAACATCTTTCATGTCAAACTCTACAATCGGTTTCAAGAATGCCCCCCCATTTCCAATGTTCTCAAATTAATCCATGCTATGTATCACATGCAAATTTTTACATTTGCGGATGGTGCATACACCCAGTCCTCAGGGCTCTTCATGGGCCTCTCCGCCTCAGCTCTCATAGCAGAGATTTGCATGACTTATATCGAAGAAAGCGCTTACGTTTTCTTCGAGCTCAAAAAGATCCCCATCCCCTTTTACACCCGTTACGTTGATGATTTGCTCTTTTACACTCACCCCAATATGCAAACCAGCGTCCACAATATCATGGAATGCATGCACCCCAGCATTAAATTCAAAATCGAAAAAGAGGTTAATTCTTCCATCCCCTTCCTCGACGTGTACCTCACAGGCACAAGCACTGGCATTAACACTGCCGTCTACCGGAAACCCACCAATACCGGTTTGTCCCTCAATTTCAACTCGGCGTGCCCCCCTGCATTCAAAAGAAATGTAATTAATATGGCGGTTCAACGCGCATTCCATCTCTCCAGTTCGGAGGAGATCTTCTCCAGAGAACTCCACCAGATCTTCCAAATATTTATTTCCAATGACTTTCCCATATCCTTCATTTCCCAGAATATAGCCCTTTCCCTCCACAACATTTACAACCCCTTACCTAAGGATACACAGAATAGAAAATACTATGCCTCCATACCATTCCACCCCTCAATTTTCCCCGCTCTTCAACGCATCCTGAAATCCCACAACATCATCCTCACCTCCCCCATCACTCCTTCTCTTAACCGGTTCTTGAGACTCCTCGTCACGCTCTCTTCAGAAGGTACCCAAAGGGGTGGTCTACGCAATTCAATGCAGGGACCACCCTTGTAAATACATCGGTGAAACACGGCAGGAATTGCGCGCATGGGACAACACTCCTATGCCATTAAAAACAATGACTGCAATTATCTTACTGTTGGCCACCATAAAGCTCTGAACCATTCCGTAAACACGGAGCAACTCCAAATCCTCTGCTATGAGAAGCACACCTTCAAAAGGAAATGCAAAGAAAGCTTCCATATCCTTATGGACAAAGATTGCTACAATGACAATTTGTCCGTAGTAACCATCCCCCAATACGGCTTCCATAAGTAACCAGCCCCTCTTTGCTTTCACCCCTCCCTTCCTCTCGGCACTCCCTTTATGCTTTCGCAGATAAACCTTCCTCTTGGCTCTTAATATAAGCTTCTTCATGGGTACATCGCGTCCACTTCAATTCATTCTTCTTTTTGCTTATTCTTTTTTAAACAAATTTTTTATATATTTTTTTTTTTATATATTTTTTATATATATTTTTATAATTTTTTTTTCTCGATTAAAACCTTACGATCTTCCCTTTCCTTACGGAGGAGTATCACCACAATGACAATTTGTCTGCAGTAACCTCCCCCAATATGGCTTCCTTAAGCAACCAGCCCCTCCTTACTTTCACCCATCCCTTCCTCTCGGCACTCCCTTCATGCCTTTTCCTTGATAAACTTTCCTCCTGGCTCTTAATATTGGCTTCCTCATTGGCAAAATCGCTTCCACTTCAATTAATAAATCTTCTTTCTGGTCATTCATTCTCTCGATTAAAACCTTTACGCATAACCTTCCGCCCCCTCCCCCACATTCATGCTACAAAATCTACGCAATCTTTCATTCATCTCGGAGTTTACAACTTTCTCCCCTTACATGCGCGGCCCGAAGCGATGACGTAACGAAGCAGCGACCCCTTCCCCCCCGGAATGGAAAATGGAAGGAACCCTGACACACGTGACCCAGTGTTCTCCTGCGACTCCAATGTTGTTGTTTTTTTTTAATTTTTTTAATTTGTAACCGTCCACCTGACGAAGCAGTATCAACACTGTGAAAGTACTAGTAATGTAGTTTATTTTGTTAAGTTTATAAATTTTGTTCTATAATTGACAGTGTGGTGGCCTCGATTTCATCCCATTAATTTAGAAGACACACACGTTAAAATTAATACTACTCACAATGTCTTATTTACGCACATGATTGCAAAATCTTCAAAGAGATTACAAGTACTGAGGACTGTCTCAATTTTCAAAAAGATATTGATAATCTCTACAATTGAAATATCACTTATAAGCTACACTTCAATATTCCTAAATGTGCTATTGTTCCGTTCACAACAAGGAGTAATCAAATTAATTATACTTATAAATTTAATAGCAAAAAAACTAATTTCGCATAAAGAAATCAAGGATCTTGGCATTATCTTCTCTTCTAATCTCTCTTTCAATTCTCACTTTGAACTCATTACAAATAAATCCAATAAACTTCTGGGTTTTGTGATTCGGAAAGGAAAAACTTTAACAAAATCTTCACTCTCATTCTTCTTTAGAATTCCTTTGTACGCTCCCATTTAGAGTATGCAGCAATAGGTTGGGCACCTTACAAGCAAACCTGTATTAAATTACAGTAAAACCTCGATATAACGCTCCCGCTTATAGCACTATCCCGTTCTTTACGCTCCTTTCATACGGTCCCTGGAATTTTCTATGTAATTCTGTATACTTTTACCCTCTTATTACGCTTCAAATCCCGCTTGTAGCGCTTTTTTAAATCGGAAATTTTGTATCGAAAAGAAATGTAACACTGTAAAGATTCTTTTTTTTTTCCCTGGTAGGAGGGAATCTTTGAACTCTGTGAAATGCGGGTCTGTGATACAGTTGTGCAAAATGTCGAAGCGGAAATCCCGTTCTATAAGTGAAAAATTGCAAATTCTCCGTAAGTACGACGAGAATTCTACAGAAGTCAGATGGATTTCGCAGAATCTCTAGGAATTCCGT
>JAFIDM010123796.1:0-16760 GCA_023159025.1 Thereuonema tuberculata | reverse complement strand
ATTGTCTCTCTTACACAATTGGAATTCAATGTATCTCTCACTCTATTGGGGATTTTACGGAACTCATTGTATCTCTTACACAATTGGAACTCAGTGCATCTCTTACTCTATTGGGGATTTTACGGAACTCAGTGTACCTCTTACTCTATTAGGGATTTCTTGTAATTCGGTATGCCTCTTATTGGGGATTTCTTGGAATTCAATTATCTTTCGCCTTTTACTCAATTAGGGATCTTTTGGAACTCAATGTCTTTTGTTCTCTTAATGTAAGAGTAACTCAATGAATGTATTTGAATCTTTTGGGACTCAGCGTAGCCGCTGCTGTATTGTAAGAAGAAGATTTACCATGAACCTTCAATGTTAATTGTTTTTTACTGATATACATGTTTAGTAAATGAAAGCTTCACTTTTAGATAAACGGCATTGCTAAGCATCAGAAACCAGATTCGTTTTGAAATCTGAAATTGAAATTTGATTTTGGGTTATTCCTCTGCTTACAGTTGACATGTTTATCTTGCAGATGGCAGCAGAGCAAAGCTATTGATCCAGACCTTTCTGTTTTGATCCCAGAGAATTATACAGATATAAATCCATTTTCCAGCATGGGTTGCTATGGTTGTTAATAACATTGACAATTTTACATTGCACGAATAATATTAATATTAAAGGAAAAGTATTAAACCATTTGGCGCCTCGATCATATTCTTGAGGGCTTATTTCTGGAATAACTTTAGATAGCATCTCTATATTTGAACTTTTTTTTGGGAAAATATTGATAAGAATAAAATAAACAGAACTCGTATTTTGCGGATTATCGCAATCCGAATAATCCAAAACTCAAACGCAGTTTCCGAGTAAGTTGTTTATAGTTGGTAAAAAAATAATACCACAGTATGTGTAATATGTATATGTACATGCATTTTACTTTAATTTCTGCGCAAATTAAATTGTGCAAATGCAGTAGACATTTGAAGCCTGGTTTGATTCCTAGGAGAGTTGCGGATTATTTCACAGTTATATTCGTTCTATGGCCCCAAGTGGTGATGCTCAAGTGATGATGCACTTTTCTGTGGGCTGGAGGATTGAGGTTCATTCCATTGCGGTTGACAGGGATTCTTCCCGTTGTTCTTTCTCCTTATTTCACATAGGGTTAGGTCACGGAGTCCTAGCATTCACCTGACTATGGGAAATAGGTATCTGGTTTCTTTCCCGTGGATTGAAGTTTCCCCGCCCGATCTAATTCAGTCCCTTTAATCTGAGCTTTACCCAAAGACCATAATTTGGTCATAATTTGGTTCCGTAAGAAATTGTATTGTTCATCCAACCATCCTTCAAATTGTATTGACAGGCTTTCGGGAAAAACGTGCGGGGATGTATCGGTATGATCATTTGACGTCCTCTACGTTTCATTTGTTCTATTACTTTGACACTATACCTTTCAGTACAGGTTTAATATGCTCTGCTATTATTTTTTAAACGTTTCTTTTACATATAGAAAAGAAATCAAGACAATGCGTGCATTTGTAGTTTTGTATTAGTCTATCCATTTTAACTTCTTCTGTTGAAAGAAACTTCAATTTTATATGTTCAATACTTTAAATTGTTTTTTTTTTTATTTATATATTACATTGGTTCTTCAAACCAGCACACATATATTTCATCTGTGTATATGTGTGTTGGCTTTGAAGAACGAATGTAATGGAAAACTTCAGTTTTGTTTATTTTTGTGTATTTATCATTGTCTGTATGTCGTGATACTGAGATGTAAGGAAGTAAAATTGTTTGAATGATTCATTTCCTATCCTCATTTAAGCATTTTTTTATATAAAGTAGGTTCCAAATTCTCGAGGTACTCCTTATTAGTCAGTACAAAAAGTACTCATTTCAACTTTGTCAAGGCAGTGGTGGTGTACAACTTGACTGATACGGTTCAAAGCCCGAAGCAGGCTTGGTTGTTTATTTATTTCTCATCTGTGTTGCACGACTTTCTTTATTTCTGAATAAAATAACATTTTCCTGCTGCAGTACATTCTCCATTGCTCTTGTGCCAGTTAAAAGTCGTTAAATCGCACTATTGGCGCACCTACGATGGGTAGGAGTGAAGAGGCTGAATAAAGAATCAAAGGTAAGTAAAAAAAAAAAGACAAGAAAAAAAAAAGAAAGAAATAAAGAAAAAAAGAGGAGAAAATCTTTATTAAAGCACTGACGTGTTTGTATTTTATTATTTTGGAAAAGTCTCTTTGAAACAATTTATTTTTAAATAGGCCTACTCTGAATGGATTTTTTACAACAACTTTAGCCTAACCCCCCCCCCCCCCACCCTCCACACCTGGGAGGGTCACTAAAGCCTGTGCGCCCCAAAAAAAAAAAAAAAAAAAAAAAAAAACACAGACACACAAGAAAAACTAGCTTTTATATTTCAGAGTCTTGATGTAGAGTGAAGTTGCTGAATAGTATTGTAAAATTCCGAAAAAAAAACCCAAAGCAGAGACTGACCCTTTGTGACTGCCCTACATCGTCTTCTTGGGGGCATTTTCTCTCCTGTGACTTTTGGCCTTCCACTATATCTCTCAGGCGGGGCGTCATTCGCGCGGACAACAGCACTCGAGTCTCGGAGAGAGAAAAAAAAAAAAAAATCGATGGTTTCCCCGCACAGGATATTGAGCTTCGCAGTTTTGTCGATAAGAACGAGAATATTTGTCGAGCTGCTGAGCCCCAAATGAAAAATACCTCATTCAGTATTTGTTTGTTTTATGATTTCTTTTTTTCTGAGAATCGTTGTTTTTTTTTTTTTTTCCCTTCCTCTGCTTTTCATTGGACGGCAATAAATGATTGCTAATTTAGGTCAGTTAGAGAGTACCGATGTCATTCCTGCAGTATTTCGTTTTGACCGCTTGATTTATATCTATTCCATGTTTGGTGTTATAGGGAAGGAACTGTTTGCAATAATAACCTTTGCGTGCTGTTGATTCTAAGCGGAAATGCGTTGAATTTCTCACTTTGGACGTTAAAGCGCCGTAAACGCCAGAAGCCATTTTCATTATAATTTGAAATCTATAAATATTAAAGAGCTATTTTATTTTATTTTATTTATTTAAGGTCGTTAATATAATTTTTATGTGCACCCAGAGTTTTGGGAAGCATTATTCAGTGGGAAAAATAGTTTTGGATGAAAGATAGAGAAGTTTGTTTTGTGGTTTATTACAGGACCTGAAACTGATTTTCTGAAAAGTATTTATTGTTTTGATAATTTTGGATTTTAAAACTTCTCTGTTCCGAAATTGGATGGTAGCCTTTAGGAGGGGATCAAAAATAGAAGTTTAGAAAATGTGAATTCTTTATTCGTAAGCTGTGTTTCGCCATAGCACCAAACAATATACTGTATGTATATATATATATATAAAATTTGCCGGACAGCTTTCTGAAATTTAAAACCAAATTAATTTCAAAAAACTGTTTCTGTGTAAGTATTAACATTCGAATATACAAACACGTCATCAGCGGCATCTGGTGTTGAATTTTGAAATTAAGCTAAAATTTGGAAATCACAAAAGCGCTTTATTATAAGAAAATTATAATAATATAATAATTATAATTATATAATTATATAATATAATTTTCTATATATGTATGTAAAATGAATAATTTTTCTATGTATGTGTATAAAACAGATAATTTTTTATATGTATATATATGTGAGAGGTTTTTATACATATAGACAAAAAAAGCATATAATTTAAAAGATAATTTAAAAAAATAAAAAATGAATCGAAAAAAACCTAAAAAAATAATAATAAAAAGAGAGCAATTTTCTTATAATAAAGCGCTTTTGTGATTTTTAAATTTTAGCTTAATTTCAAAATTCAACACCAGATGCCGCTGATGACGTGTTTGTATATTCGAATGTTAATACTTACACAGAAACAGTTTTTTGAAATTAATTTGGTTTTTAAATTTCAGAAAGCTGTCCGGCAAATTTTATATGTTTAGTAATGTAAGTTAATTTTATTCTTATATTCTTTACATTCTGAATTCTAAATTGCAAATCATTGAATGAAATATTTGCATTACGAAACTTGAAAAGATGGCGATTCAAGTTTTGTGTATTGGATTTATATATATATATGTATATACAGAATAATTCAAAATTCCCTGTATAAACTTTAAAGCTAGGTCAGGAATACAAAAACAAACCGTATTCGTAGTGGAACATATGTCCGCAAACGCCACCCGAATGTGCCAGAGGGCGCTGTTTGGCAGCAATTAGTTGGGCAGTGTGAGATGTCCTGCATTGATTTCTTCCCATAGGGTTACCTCAACGTCTACGAGACCCCCTCATTGTCTCTGACGCTGACCTCGTCGCAAGAGTCGCTGTGGCAGCTGGACGTGTCCGCGAAAGGCCTCGCATTTTTGCACATGTTCGACAATCGATGCATCGACGTTGTGAGCCGTGTATTACCTATTCTGTACCTGTAATTGTACACCTTACTGTACTGTAAACATAGGACTAATAAACATGTTATCGACCTTACTTGATGTCTTTTATTTCTGAACCATAGTGTACGTTGTAGCACATTTGGGTGGCGTTTGCGGACATACATTCCAATAAGAATATGGTTTGTTTTGATATTCCTGACCTATCTTCAAGTTTTTACAGGGAATTTTGAATAACCCTGTATACATACATGGGCCGTTATAGAAGTCATGGCAATTATTTTTTTATCTGCTAAACATACGGCACCACTGCCATTCCAGAATACACGTTTGTAAGCTTGTTGGATGTGCTTCTGATTGGCACCACTAACGTGTTGTGGATCAGTGGAGGAACGTCATGGGAGCAAGTGGAAAATAGGTATTTGGAAATCATCGTTTAATAAGGCAATGCAGTGTAGCCAAGGAAGAAAAAGAAACACAGGAAAGCTCAATACACATTGCTAACACCCCTCAAAGTAATCTCCAAGATTATCCACCGTACTTTGCCTACTTAACTTAGTAATGACTTTGTATTAATAATAATGGATTGGTATTAACTGTATTTCCTTTTGTTAATTTAAATTTTAATGGATTCTTTATGTAACAAGAAATGTAAATGATTTTATTCTTCCCACACCTTAAAACAAGATCCATATGTAATGACAGCCAAAATATTATATGTAGTGTATAGTATATTACGAGAAATGATGAATGAAGTTTTTTTATTGTTCCATAAATTTTCTTTTTAAAAATGAAATAAAGGTAGGGCGTCTTTTGTTAGTTTTTATTTTATGTAATACAAACAGTACAAATTTTCCAATTAATCATGTAAATAATGTGGATTTAAAAGTTAATTATATATAATTTTAATAATATCATATCGCACGCACCTACCTCTTTTGTTAACATCTGTTGTTAGGACATTGATAAAAACCATTATATCGCTTTTAATGAAAGGACTAATTTCTCGAAGGAACCATGCACAATTTTTTTTAAGCAGTTAGATCTTTCTGTTATCCGTTATTATGTACGTCAAATTTCAAGATGATCTGTTTAGCCGTTCAAAAGTTATTGGAGGAGGCAGACACAGATATGCAGATTAAATGAGTCTCACTTTCGTAGCGAAATTGACCAAAACATTACGTTAATATTAGCATTATTTATCGGTTGCCTACCAAAATACTGCAAGTACTGTAATTTGCTTGAAGCTTTTTAACGTGCAGATGTAAAAGTAATTTGTCTGTCCGATGAAGAAAGCCGGAAGACAGGCTTTCAGAAACTGTAACTATTTTTATATTTTTATAATTCCTTTTATTCTCAGTGCAGTCTAGTCATTTCTATGAGTATAATTTGCTATTTATCTGTGGGTCCGTTCTGTCATAGTGATCATCTCGATAACTAAATCTAAGACTAAATTTGCAGATAACTAGGATAAATAGTTGTATACTTAAGAATTACAGGAGCTAGATATGCTTAATTTGCATAACATAGGCTATTGAGCTAATGCTATTCAGTGGCCGGTAAAATGTAATGTTTAATTACTCTTTGTTGTTAAAGGCTTAAGTGTCACTGAAATATAATATACTTGAATTCTATTAACTTTTATAAGCCTATCGTAACTAGCATTCATTCCTTCTTTAGTTTATTTTTCGTGAATGTTTTTCAAGATGGCGTTGGCATTTACATAGGAAAATAGGCTTCCTGTTTGCCTAGGATCTGTATTAGCATGCGATCTTCACTAATGTTGGGAAAACTCAGCGCTATATAATATTGCTGCGCCAAAGGAGATGGGGGGGGGGGGGGGGGGGCTACGATAAGAAAAGCCCTAACGGCACGTGTCGAAGATCGGTTTGATAGCCGTTTTACGACATTCATTTTACGACAAGAGATGCAAACTTTCTGAAAGTGAGAATGGGCGGACGAATTCATTGTTGAGGGTTAAGAGAAGCAGCGCGGACCCGTAAAAATTCATAAGAAATTTTGCATTTTATGCACGTTTCAGTATGGTCATATTGAGAAATATTAGAAATACTTTTGTATTCTATACTTTAAAAAAAAAAAAAAAAGTGAATCAAAAATATATCAGTATTCATAACTGTTTCGTTTTACTCATAAACTTTATGATCCAGAAATATTAAAAAAATAAAATAAAACAATAGATAAAAAAAATAGTTGGTGTGCCAACTTTCACATTTTCATATGTAAATCAAAGATTATTTTTCACAAAGATAGGTAGAAACACAGAAGGGCCTTAAAATACTTAAAGCATCAGGGCCTAATACATGACTCCAAAAGTGTAGGAGGTAGGTGCTACTGCGATTACTCGGCTAAAGATACGAAGCTTTGGTCGAGGGCTGGTTCGATGCTAAATGTCAACTCCCTGGAAAGAACGCTGTAGTATTGACAGAGGGCTGGGTGACCTATAGGACGTTTTAGAAGAAAAAAGAATCACCGCACCCAAGGGATATGACGGGCATCGCTAATTTAAAGACCACTACTGTACTAATTAAGCTAATAAATTAACATTGCAAAAGTCGAATTAAAAATCGCGAAGAAACTGTATCTGCTCTTGAGATGGTTTTGGTCTATGGTTAGACAATCAAATGAAAACTCCCAATTCCTTCCGATAGGAATTTGAATTAAAAATTTGGTTCCTGTTACGAAATAAATCAAGTAAATTCTGATTATTCATTTTAAAATTGTAGGATTTTTGAATTATCATCCAGCTCATGGGTCTGAATTTTTAAAATTTTTAATTTTGTTGATGCCACTTGTAAATATCATTATATTCAGTTGTATTTGTAAAGAATTAAAGATAGGTGATGATTAAATTTTATCATTAATATATAATATCTGAATTCCTCAGATATAGAAAATTCCCTATATAATAAAATGAAAATTAATTACGAAGCAGGAGTATATCGATAAAATTAAAGTATAACTACATAAATCAATTGATTTAAAACGGTCAGTTTAAACTGACAATTATAACAAGTTGGCATTTACTTAAGTACAAGTATAGAGTTTTTAACTTTTGTAATTATTGACATTATTTCAATTAAAGAACTGACCTGTTAGGTTTAATAAAGGTAAGAATCAAATCGCAAAACGTTACAAATTGATAGAATGTTTTTAGCTTACTTTCCTTAGGAAAGGAAGCTTATGAGATCATCCAGTCTCGTGTGTGTGTGTGTGTGTGTGTGTGTGTGTGTCACTAATTCTGAACCGATAGATGGATCTTCATGAAAATTGGCATGTATATTTAAAGACTAAAAACGATGTAATGTTTGTATTTGAAAGCTTTTCCAAATGTCGAGGAATTGGCAGGAAGAAGGCGATGAAAATTTCCATAGAAATTAGATTCTAATGAATCTAAACTGTGCATTTCTATCGATACATATTAGCATAAAACTGAAAGAGAAAGGCTGATTATTGAGGCGTTGATTATTATCAGTGGTTTTCCATGTATTAATAAGGATAGAAGGATGAAGATAAAGGATTCTTCACTTTGCTTATTTAAGCAAGGTTTAAAGATTTGACAAAATTTTTGTGGAATTGAATATCTTCTGATAATTTAAACTTTTGGATGTTTTCAATAATTTGATTGTTACGATGATTTTGAATATGATTAAATTATAATAGTATAATAACAGTATACATACACACACACACACACACACACATATATATATATATATATATATAACAAATTTTACTCTCTTAAAAAATAGTTACACAGTGTAAACGTTCACCCAAACAAACACAAAAAAACACGTTTAATCACTGGCATTTTCTTAGGCAAGACGGGCCTCAACCAGGGGCCTAAGTGTTGCTAAGGTATTGACGTAAAATGTTCGCAGTGCCAATGATGGCTGTCTTTTGTAATTCAGCTGTTGTTATTGCTGGTGCTCCAAGTCTGGTGTAATAGTCCATAAATTTAAGTGATAGTGTTCCTAGTGCACCAATGATGATTGGCAACACTGTAGTTGTTTTATTCCATATTCGTGTAATTTCAAGTGCCAGAGCCCTGTATTTGTTGATTTTTTCCAGTTCTTTTTCCTGGACTCTTCAGTCCCCAGGGATGGCAATGTCAATTAGGGTCACATTTTGTTGGTCAATTAATGTAATATCAGGCGTATTAGCTGTTACATGCTGGTCTGTTTGAATACGAAAATCCCAGAGGATTTTAACTTGCCCGTTATCCAAGACCTTTTCTATACTGTGATGCCAGGGTTTTTCTGATGTATGGAATCCATATTTACGACATAGTGCCCAATGTATTTTCTTGGCTACATCGTCATGTCGCTTTTTATATTCTGTGTTAGCAATTGTAGAGCACTCACAGATTATATGATTTACAGTTTCTTCTCGGTTGTTACACAGTCTGCAAAGGCTGTTGGTGCTTGTGCCTTGTATTTTGGCCTTCATAACATTGGTCTGAAGGGCCTGTTCCTGTGCAGCAAGGAGCAGACCCTCAGTCTCCTTTCTCAATGTACCATTTTTTAGCCAAGTCCAGATGATATTTTTGTCATGTTTATGTTCGATTTTTTTGAAGAAAGCCCCATGAAGGGGCTTGTTTTTCCAAGCTTCTAGTCGAGTATTGTACTGGTCTTTTTTGTACTCTATTTTGGATTTGGTGGCTTTCAGGTATATATATATATATATATATATATATATATATATATATATATAATGCAGTGAAGCTCGGTTTTATCGCGATCTTTCGGATCCAAGATCTCGAAGATCGCGATCTGCCCGAGTTTTTTTTTTACTTTGCGATGTCAAATGTCGTATACTCGGACCCTATTATCGCCCACACGATTCCAAATGGTCATGTCGCGATTACCTACATCATTCAGAGCGATGTGAGAGAATTTTATACAGTTTATATAAATATTTGTAAATCATTACCTTTTCAACACTTTGATGGGTTATATTAGCCAAAATCTCCATACAGTATTTCTGTTTTCTTACGGTTTGGCGCGGCCATCTCGGTTCTTGTACAAACGACGATTATACAAATCGCGAGCAGTTCTCTAAAATCAATCGATTTTTGTACTTTTTGAGCGAAAATATGGTAAATTTTGCAATTTTACAATTATACACCTTTTCCAAAATAGAAGGGGTCCAAGACCAAATCGCGTTATATCCGAATTCGCGATATAAACAACCACGTTATAGCCGAGTTTCACTATATTATAATATTATAAATGTAATATTATAACAATCAATAACACGCATATCATTAAAAATTGTGAAGATGTTACGAACGTATTGATACAACGATATGCATATGATCTTATCTAAGTAATTATTTGAATTTCAAATTTAACGAATTTATAGTAAGTTAAGATGTCTGAAGATCAGCCTTAGGTCTGACAGAAATAGTGCATTTACCTACTGTAGAAGAAGAAATGATTCATAAGAAGTTATTTTCATTTGATATCATTAAATTAAACGGATTTTAACAGAAAGCATGTTGAATATTATCAGAATCACGTGGAGACTTGTTAACACAACAGAAGCCGAGAGAACAATACCGCAGTTTTCCTTAGTAGAGCTATGAGAATTTTTTTTCGTCACTGCGATGACCACGAATGTACGCGAAGAGAACAGCTTATTTGAGAAATAGTGAACATTTTGCGGAATGACAGTCAGCGATAACGAGGATGTATTGTTAAATCGTGATATAATATCGTCACCAGTATTTTTGCTGCATCAGCAGGTATTGGCGCTTTCCTATCTCGAAGACTTGCTTTATTCTAGGAATAAATACTGAGGTGGTTTTCGTTGCCTTCCTCAGAAGCCATTATGGAATAGCTTCAGCTTCGAAAAGAAAATGAAGAAGAGGCTGACAGAGAAAAGCAAAGTGAAACAATAGGTAAGTAAATAAATAAATAATTTGAAAAAGATAGTTTGTTATTGCACATTTAGGCACTTCAAACTTTTTACACATTGGTAGAGCTCTCAAAAAGATACTCTTAGTTGAAGGAAAGGGGAGAAAAAAAACCCATAAAAACCTTTTGTTCTGTACAACAAGTCTCGAACTCGTAAATAACAGTGAAGAGAGGAGAGGAATCAATTACAGATGGGAAACCATGGATGAAATTCAGAGGATTTGAGAAGTGCAGGCTATTTAGAAAATAAAAATATGCAATTAATAAATTACGAAAGTATTCGAAATATATGAAACAGAAGTCAATAGTCTACATTTTTGTTTCTTCTTGGTAGAGTTTCATCAATACACAATCAGTTTGACGTCTTGTTGGATAGCAACAAGATTATTTATTTATAGCGAATAAATTAATATACATCTATTCAGCGAAGCTAGAAACGTCATGTGACATCGGGTGCCCATTTTCCCGGAAAGATAAAATGAGCTAAATATGCGTCATCTCCGCATTTTGACTACAACATAGCACCCAGTTCTTAATATATCATTGAAATTGTTATCAAAAGCGATTGAGACGGTTACCATAGACTTCGTTTTATTAATTTAATTTTTAGAAGTTCGCGTGTACTTCTGAAGATTTTTTTCCATTCATGCATCAAGTCTTCGAAAAACAAGTATCTTTCCATAGTTCGTCTTATATTTCTGTGAACTATTATCATTTGGCTAAAAATAATGATAGAAATTTTTTTATTTTCTATTTTATCACTACACCTGTAGTGAATCATGCTAATGAAAATAAATTTTTATGGTGATCTAATAGGAACAAAGTACTGTATTGCATCAATGTCAAAGAATCTGACACGAACTGTGATAACTTTATTTATTTATTTATTTATTTTATTATTTTATTATCATAGCTTGGGCCCGGTAGCCGAGTGGGTAAGGGCGCTTGGCTGCGGGTTGGAGGTGACGGGTTCGATTCCCGGCCTCGGCGGAGGACGGGAATTTTTCCACGCTTCTTTCTCCTCCAAACGGGCCCTAGGGTCTACCCAGCCCTCTATAGAATGGATACCGGGTTTCTTTCCCGGGAGTTAAAGGCGGGCGAGCGACGGGCCGACCCCCCCGTCCTCAACTTTGTCCCGTAGGTTCTGAACACTGGAGCCTAGACCTCCATCTTCATTGCGCGGTCCCCTGGGCCTGATCGCAACTTTAACTAACTAACTTATTATCATAGCTTAAGAACAACAACAAAACTTCTCCACTTCCAAAAATATCTTGTAATTGATTTCAACATAATTTCGCTTTTTTTTTTTTTTTTGCGAATGTGTTTTTTTTTTTATTAGAGACTAGCCGGCTCCTGTCGCTTCGCTCCGGAAGCCTTGCTTTAGTTATTTGAAAAACCAAATTACATTAAGTAATGTACAAACCAAAACTTAGAACTGAAACTAAATTAAATTTTAAATTTTAAACAACACATGCAGTACAATATTGAAATCCAATGTATTAATTAACCATATCGTATATTTATTCAGATCTGCGTGGTGCGATTTAAAACTGCGCGAGCGATATCTACCGTCAGTTTTGGGAATGTTTTAAATGCAGTCATTGAAAACTGCGCAAGCGCCATCTATGGACAATTTTTGCGAAGTTTCTCATTCATCCTACGGGAACTACTTGATCGACTGGGATGAAAAGTAGCCTACGTCGTACTCCGTGTCGTAGACTACCTGCATGTAAAATTTAATTCTGATCCGTTGCGCAATTGAGGCGTGATTGAATGACAAGCAGTTGTTGTTTTTTATTTAATTTTTGGTTAGAATTTCTTCGGGGGAGTTCCCGCTCTCGGGAGCGAGTCCCGGGAAGGCTAACCCCTCGCATCTTCTGAGTCTGTCATCGGTGAAGTTTGACTGGCTGATGAGTCCTAATAAGGACGAAACGGTCTGTCCCAGTCTCTTCCCGGTGACAACTCAGTGTGCGAATCCTATCTTGTAGAGCTGTGCCTTCGTTTGCGTACTCAATTCTTTGAATCATCGGGCACGTTAAATTTCTTTTCATTTTAAATACTGCTTACATTCAGTAAATATTAGAATTGGAATATAAACCTAAGCTTGAAATTTCTTTAATCTTTTAGTAAGCTCTTTTAAAGTTCTTGCATATTTTATATAAACGTTAATCTTGACCTTTAAGAAAACTTGTTAAGCTTCAGATGTGTGGTATACGTTCTAACTTTCCATTCTCACGTCTACTCTCGAAACAGGCTTCCTTTATCCTTTCTAAAAATTCCGACTTCTCCACTCGCGCTAACTAAGCTTCATATTCTCTTTGGAGAGGACGACGACAACCTTGCGGGAAATTGTTCGCTTCGTTTTACATGACCTTATCCTCACCGAAACCAATCAATAGATTTGCTCATTTTGGCATAACGAGGACAGTGGGAAGGAGGCTGGTGATTCTGACAAACTGTTGGCGATATAATGCGTATTCTACTGTGTTCAAGGTTTACGAAAGAAATTAAATATAAAGAAAATCAAGTAGAGTATTTTGACCACAGTTACAGACAATCAATTATACATAAGTCCGAAGCTGATGAAGGTGAATAAAATGGAAACGGGCTTATATTCGAATTCTGAACAAATTGGAGCTGATGTCTCTATACAGTTATCAAAAAATTTGGAGAAATAGATTGTTGTCCATAAAGATACAGGTCTAACATCAATCCGTTACATTTATTGGTTCAGAAGTTACAAGGCTACATATATTCGATAGTTTCACAGATTTTTACTTCGTTTTATATTCCATTTTACAGCGTATTAAAGACAGTGATGTTTTATTTTAAGTATGTTTGTCTATTTCAAGACAATTAGTTCACTCATTCAAAAGTTATTAAAAGTTGTTTTGTACATCGACAGATATGATGTTATTTCTTCCGAAAGTAGGAAAAAAATCAATTCGATGACAATGCAGTTTTGTGTTTTAATTCTTTTTTATTATTGCAAATTGTGTGTTATTTCTATAAATATATAATTTTTAATTAGTTAGTTAAATTAGTTGATTTAACTTTTAAATTTTTAAAGTACATACGACAATGAATTTTCTAAACTTTTTAGGCGCTTTTGTTTAATTGCGCAAAAAAAAATTCATTAAGACTGACGGAGGCCAAAATACATGGGTTTTTCTTTATGTTATTTTTTTAACATATAGTTCTTATTATTATTTTAAATTTGGGAGTAACATATTTTCGTTACTATTCTATTCATCTCCGTATTGAAATCCTATTATTTACTAGTGACTATTTCCAATTGATGATCGCCAATTAAGCGAGAAACAGCTGTTTGGGATGTCATCTAATAAACACTTGTTCTCAACCTTTAATGTGACATTTAATTGCTGGAAGAGAGATACTGAAGAATATTATTCTCCTCTGTATTCATTTTACTCTTTAACTTGCACTGCAAAATTTTGTTAAATTGTACAACAACAAAAAAGGCCTCAAAAATATATTTGAAACTACTGACCTAACAGCTGAAAGTTTTTTTAAGAAACTAAAATGTGGGGAGGCAATTGATAGAGATTAAAATTGTGTATCTAGATAAGGATGTAGCAGCTTTTAACGTCTTTTTTATTCTGCTTAGTAGAGAAAAAGAACAAAAAATAGCTTACAGTATGATTCTAAGTAGATACGCATGTGATCAAGAAAATCAAAAACTGTTTATTAGAGAGAGATCTAAATGATTGAATTTCGCAAATGCAAAGGATTAAATTTCCCGACCGATTTAAATAATGTTAAAATCTATTATTAAATTTGCAACTTAAAATTAGAGCTGACTTGGTAACTTAACAGTAATATTACTGTGACGTACTGTTAAGACTGTAACTGAACAGTGATTTTACTGGCAAGCTGTATATGAACACTAGATTTCTTGTTAATATGTTTAGTTGTAACAGTGATTTTAATGTTAAACTGCAAATGAACGGTAAATTTCTTCTTAAGTTTGTAACTGAACATTGACTGTACTGTTAAGTTGTAAATGAAGAGTGGATTTTTGTTAAGTTTGTAACTGAACCCTGACTTTAAAATGTTAAGTTTGCAAATAAATAGTGTATTTCCCATTAAATCTATAACAGCTGAAGATTTTAATGTTAAGTCTGTAGCAGAGTTGTTGTTTAAGCCTGTAACTTTACAGTTTCAGCTTCAACGTGGGAAAAGAAATTTGTAACATAAAAAAAAAAAAGACGGAGGAGTAAACATGGTAAAAAAGACTTTTCTCCTCAATCTTGTTTTTACTTTTTTTTCCAGTTAGATGTAGGATTGTATTTACACTGTCAAAACTAATCGATTTATTGAAAACAAATAAGAGTGCTTCTGTGCCAATCGTTATTATGAGTCCCCCAGTGTGGGAGGGAAAGCAACGAAAAGAGGTCACCCACTGCGCCTTGCTTCTACCTGTCGTGTGTGGAGAGATTTGTTTACACGAGCGGCTCAAGGAGTCTCTTCTGCTTTGGATTGTCTCTGACGACCTCCTGCTTCCCGCTAAGTCTTTGCTCGTCAATGTCTGTCTCCAAAGTTTAATTTAATTCATTCTATCCGGGTTTCACGAAAGGCATCAGTTATCCATTTTCCTCTGTAATTATTTTTCTGATACGCGAACTAACCTAACTAACTAGCTTTAATTGTTTTTATCATTATTTTTATCATTATATCTCGCACGCTATCATAGCAGGGTATTGCAGGTTTGTAATGTTCTTATTAAGCGGGGAGAGAAAATACAATTCTATATCGAAATACTCATGTCCTTTTGACTCTGATCACGATAACCCAATAACTATACATCTTAGAAACTGAAGTATGAACCATTCTTTTCTTTCCAATCATTTTTATTTGATGGGGTAATAAAAACACAGGATGAAGTTAGTCTATCCATTTTTGGTAACCCAACTCTTCTAACAAATTGTAGTTATCAGTCTAATCAGCACCAGTATTAAATTATCGTGAAAATAAACGTGAAACCTCCAAAAACAGAAAAACAGAAGTTAAAAAAAATAGCCATAATCATAATGGTAATTTGTAAGTTAGCTATTAGCACCTGAAACAAATGAATTGTTGTTGGTGGTGGTGTTTAGTTCTTTATTATTATCACTGTTCCTTTTACATCTATCCTGAGATTTCGCTATTTACTATGGATACTCCTGGATGATAATCGCCAGTAAGAGTGAAACAGATGTTCTTGGATGTTATCCACTAAAAATTTATCTCTACTAAATTTTAATAGCATGGAAACAGACGCATAAACACAATATACCTATTTAGTAAAATCTATCCATCTACTTATTTATTTATCTCGATATTTTTCTACCATTATATGTTGGGGACTATTCGTAGGTTACTTATAGCTTATTATGGTTGTAGCTCTAATTTTTCCCAGTTCTTTATATTGGGAAGTTCTTTTCTAGATAGCTCCAATAAATTCATCCGTTATGCAAACGTTTTCTTGCTTTCTTCTCATTATTAAGAACGTAGCATGGTATTTCTGTTCTTCCCCTGTTCTTCGTCTTGCTGGTGTTCTGTGATATCTATTTCAGTTTCTTTAATGTGTCAACCACACTACGTCGTTCTTTCACTAAATATATTCTTGTGATCTAGTCTTTCAATTCATGTTATTTATCTCTTCATACTTCTATGTAAAGTTATATTAATAATATCAGAATAGATTTCTATTGATTAATTACGTTGAAGCTTTACCTTCTTCTTCCATATTACGTAATTTTATTCCCAGTTTTCATTGACTCTATTTCTATTGCCATTTTAATATTCTTACTAATCCTCCTCATCAGTGTAATCCTCATCAATAAATAATTGTAGTTAAATATAAAAATCAGAACAAACTCTTTCTTTTTTTTTCTTCATAATTAATATTTTGAAGTGACATCGGAAAGTTTTCATCAAAAGTAATTATTTTATCAAAAACAATTATATTAAGTTACTTTTCAGTACATTATCATCGTTAATGGTATACAACTTAAACCGGTACGTTATTTTCAAGTATTACACTTATATTGCTCCATTTTAAATACTATTGGTATACTTGCTTGTTTTATATTCGTTGTTATAGATTTATAAAAACTTATTTATAATAATTTTTTTACAAAGCAATAAAAAAAAAACAAAAGACAGCACCAGAGTAAACAAATTGCCATTCTGAATCAATTATCGGGGGGAATTTGGGGACGGCCGTTTCGTCCTTCCTGGGACTCATCGGCCCAATCCGCCTACCCCTATAATCAATTTTATGGTTACGAAATATTTTCTCCTTTAATTTTACTAATATTAATCGGATTTTGGATATATATATATATATATATATATATATATATATATATATATATATATATATAT